>JAVJIF010005515.1:0-107184 GCA_038442645.1 Agave tequilana
GCGACGGTATGATCGCCGTCGGGACTTCATGATTGGCAGCATCGTTAGGGTAGATAGGCATCTTACCCTTTTCTTCGCGGGAGAGGCGCAGTTTCGGCGTGACTACACTGGAAACCTCGGTTGGAGACTTCTGCTTGGGCTTCCATATCCGCCTTGACGGAAGATGCTTAGGTTCACGAGGAACCTGAATAGCCACACGCGGGGCTGTGGGGTGTTGGCAGAATTCTGCCTCTGGTTTCTGATTTGAAACCTTGGTCGTGAAGACCTTCCTGTGCTTCCGTGCTCGAAGCGTCAGGTCACCCCCAGAGAGGACTTCTTCTTCAGGTCTTCCTTGGTCGATCTGGATGACCAAGTTCTCAAGAGTGCAGGGCTCGGTCTGTGGGCATGCTTCCTTGTTGCGCCAGAGCACCGCAGCAGGTTTGCAGGGCACCTTTTCAGTCTCCGCAGAGACTTTCCTTGAAGATTTAGCCAGAGAAGCTCTGGCTGCACCGACTTTGTTGAATTCAGAGATAGACCCGAAGGGCTGATCGTCGCATTGCGACACTTGATTCTCAGCAGAGGAGAATATCGTCCCCAGCGGAGTCGCCATCTTGTTTTCCATTATGTTTGCAAAGGGGAAAACTTACAAAAAAAAGTTTGAGGAGCTAAATTACAAGTATTCTTAAAAAGATTACAAGTAGATCTCCTCAGAGATTCTGGAGAAGTGTGCCGATAGGAGTCTGGTCAGCGCGCGACCACTTTGTCCCTTTGACGATGCGAGCGATGAGATTCCCTTCTCGCCTGGTTCGGGGAATCAGAGAACAGAAGGTTTGTAGAACCCTCTTGCTGCTTCTCAAAATCACCTTCAATAAGGAATTCCTTCTCGCCTGGTTCCAGAGATTCCTGAGAAGAAGGACGATGTTAGGGTATCAACACCCAGATTATAGAGAAAGTAATTCTCTAAAAGGTCTCTGAATTCAGAGCGCACGGTGCGTTATGAAGAAGCCTCTGCTTGTGGAGTCCTCCGTATGCATGTGTGTCTGTCTCCTTGTACCCCTGGCGGGCTATTTATAGGGAGAGCAAGGTATAATCGTCCCTTGAAGATATGAAACAGATTGAATCAATTTGTTTAAATCTGGAAATTAGCCTTGCTGCGAGGCTAGGATAGCTTCTGCGGAGCTAGAATTGGCAGGCCGGTTGATCTGTTTTGATCCTTTCCATATTGTTGGGAGATTCTCCTTGATCCTCTTACTCGTTTCAAGAGAGTCAAGATAGCGGCAATCACCTGCCATATTTGAATCCTGATTGGATTTGATTTGTTTGAATCCAATCTCATCAGGAGATTTGATTGGTCAAAGGTTGACTGTAGTAGATCAATAGCGGAGCTGCCCGCTTTGAAGCTCATAGCGGAGCTAAAGGCAATCCTTGGCGAAATCCGAAAAGAGGCTTTTCGGCGAAGCTGTCAATTAGCTTCCTGGCGAAGTTGGATGATGCTAGCCTCTCAATCGAGGCTATCTCCTTGGGCTAATGTAATGCTAAATGCTAGCATCTTAGACCTGCTGAGGTCTGTTTAGAAACGTCCCGGGCTCACTGTTCTGCTTGCTGGATCAGTGGAGTCCAAGCTGCTTCCTTGTCCGTTGGAGGTGGATGAAAAATGGTCTTCAGCTCGTCTGCCACTTGTCTTTTGTAAATGTCAACAAGTTAGACATTTGTTCAGACCAATAGGAATCTTGTCTTTTTTAAGTGTCAACATCTTTGTTGGAGGAACAGGAGTTGCAAAAGTTCAGGCCTGAAACCTTCGACCCGAATTGAAATTCTTCCAAGTCAGTGGCCTCAAGACGCGAGCTCTGTGTGCAAAGCCCGCGGCCAGATACCAACGACTTCAATACTTGCGTTCAAAAAAGTTTAAGTCGATGGCGCAAATTCCAGAAGAGGAATGCACCAACCACGACTTCACAAGAAAGTCCAGATGATATCTCTCTAAGAGATATACTAAAATTCAAACTTGGTTGGATCTAAATGTCATGGTAAGTAGGCATGACATACCTGCAGAAGCCTCTGTTAAGAGTTGAACTCTCTGCATTGAGGCGCGGACGTAAAAGGTGCTCAGGGAGACGCTTCCTATCATTGAAATCACTTGACAGTGGTAATCTACTGAAGAGACCAAACAGAAGCATGGAAGCTCTGGGTCATCTTCGTCCATGGAGGCAAACCCCTGATAGGGTCCTTGAAGGGAGAAGATAGAGTCTCTCAGAAAGGGAGAAGACAGAGTCTCTCAGAGCACTCACTCTCAAAAAGAACACAGTCAAAGTATGGACTGTTAAAGGGAGAGGAGGAGCCCCTATTTATAGGCAGTCCATAATAACCGTAATTAATGGTTCATCAATTGGAACCGTCGGCCTTAATGACCGCACGACTGTCAAAGCCCAATGGGAGGCTGACGCGTGGAGCGTCGCTTTGGGAAGCGTCGAAGACGCTGGTTTCCAACCGCCAGCGCCGTATTGGCATTAAAAGGCATTAACGCCTAAGCCCAATGAAGAACTGACGCGTGAACAAATCACTTCGGGAAATAACAGATGATGCGGGTTCCCAATCGTCAACGGAGACTTGACGTTCAAAGATTTCACAAAATCTTTATGACAGGCTGTTTATAACGCCTGGGAAATCGTGCCAAAACGCAGGTGTGAGAGCTGCGTCCAAAGACCCGCGTCCCCTCTTTTCTCAAAAAAAATCGGCGTCCTCCTTCATTCCAAGTTAGAAGATCCTTCGCGTCTCTTGGATGATTCAAAGTCGATCCGCGTCTCTCAACAAAAGGGACTCATTTTAGGGGCCCCAGTAGGAAAGCACATAAAGCTGCGTCCTAAGGCTTATGACTTCAGCAGAAAAAGCTCGCCACCTTTACAAGCAACTTGGAGCTGCGTCTACAGCGCCACGTCCCTGACTACGTTAATGTTAAGGGGCGTAAGACCTCATTATCCTGAACTCTGCGTCTGGATAGAGTTAAGGATTGCGGCCAATGAACCACACTCAAAGCCGCGTCCTCCGCGTCTGCTTGAACCGCGTCTTCACTGGCAGGTCAGAATCGCGTGCCTCAGAGCCGCGTCTCTTTTTATGAATTGACGCTGCGTTTCATCAAAAGAACTTAGTTTTACCTAAGTTCAGTATCCACAGTCAGTAAGGGAGCACAACCAAAATCTGTGATTGAGAGTTTGGATTCATCTACAGCGGGGCAATGAAGGTGGAACAAAAATTTCAACGACTTTTATTATTCAAAAATGATAAAAGTAGATACAAACACTCTTGGTAAATAGAGTGTCCTTTTCTTTACAAAAAAAAAAGAAGAGAAGAGAAGGCTAAAGGTCCTGGTTCGCCAAGGAACGGATTTGCTCTCTAAGGCGATGTATCTCATGTTGACGCGCCGTTTCAGCCTCCATGAGAGCTTAGGCCCGCAGGTCCGCCTCAGGTACAAATCCCTGCGCTCGTACTCGGAGGGATTCCAGCTTGGACGAACGAACAGAGAGGTTTGCTTCAATTTGCACCTTGGCAGCCTCTAACTCCTCTAGCCTCTTTTCAAAGGTAGCAAGCTTCTGTTCGTTAATAGTAATCACTGCCTCAGCTCTGGCTATGGCAGCCCGAGAATCAAGGATAGCCTACTTTGCAGCCTGTATGATCATCTCAGATTCCTTGGACTCGATCGCTAGCCTTTGGATCAGCCTGGAAACCTTCGAGAAGACGGGTGTTTCGGTTATCTGCTCCTCCACCTCTCTTCGCTCTTGCTCTTGAGCAGCAAGGAGCCTATTCAGAGTTTCCTGGGCCTTGTGGAATGAGCCGGCATTCTCCAGGGATCGAAGCTCTCTCAGGTTTTGTCCAGCTGCTCCACCAGCAGCAGACGCCTGGGCTAGTGAAGGGCCTCCGCCAACTTGATGTTTTCGATCAGGTTTATGAGATACGTCTGGGCGAATTCAAAAGAACTACCCCCAGACAGGATAAAATCGATGCATGATCGCATTGAGGCAAAGAACTGCTGCACCGTCTGGCGTGTCAGGAACTCCATGGTATCATCACCCGAGGTGGTCCCCGATCCCCTTTCTATCACGGTGTGCGGGATGTAGGTCGGCTCTTCTGGCGCAAGAGTCGGGCTGACCATGGGTACGGCAGGAGCAAGAGTAGCCACTGGTGCTTCTGGGGGTGCTACCTCCGTAGAAACCTCCACAGCCGATGACAGGGTAGTGAGCTTGACCTCCTCAGAATCCTCGGCCGAGGCTTGAGCTGTGTGGTCTCCCGGGCAGGCACTGACCGCCAAATCTCCTCCTACCTGAGCTTCCTCAATGCTCTCTGCACTTGCCTGAACTTCCTCAATGCCCTCTGCAAAATTACGAGAATATTAGCCATGACAGCAAAAGGAAGACATTTATACCAACATTTCCTTACTTGGCTGGGGGTCCAAAGGTGGCGAGTCCTTGGGTGAATCCTGTAGGGTGGAGGTCTCCCCGACTTCGACGATTGCCCTCTCTTGAAGTACCCCAGTACGAGGAGACTCATCTCTCTCCTACTGAGCCAGTTCTTGTATCATCTCCTCGATCTGGGAGGAAGCAGCGGCCTCGCTAACCATGACTAGCCCTGCAACACGAGGCCAAATGAAAAAAAGAAAACGTCAAAAATCCTTCTCCTAGTTAGAAGGATGAGTTTGGCGAGTAGTGTACCTTCAGCAGCTTCAGCAGGAAGAACTGCCGCTAGCGGTGATGTCGTCAACGGCGGCTCACACCCATATATTTCCTCCTCCAAGATGTGCGAGAATTTACTCGGATCAGGAGGAGCGGGTTCATCGCCAAAGTCGACCTCATCCTCAAAATCGATTTCCTCTTCGGATGATGAAGACGACAGTTCAACGTGAGGGACCTCGGCAACCGGAGCCTTGCCTCCAAACACCCCAGTGGTAGGGCTGGGGTCAACTGTTCGAGCACTGGAGATGAATACACTGGGAGACCCAGGCTGCTGTGCCTCATCCCTCCTCTCGTGAGCTGAGGAAGACCCAGGCTGAGTTGAGACTCCTGGAATCTCAACATCACCCATTATGTCAACCTCCGGCTGCTGTGCCTCATCCCTCCTCTCGTGAGCTGAGGAAGCCCCGGGCTGAGCTGAGACCCCTGGCCTCTCAACATCGCCTCCGCTCATTATGTCGACTTCGAACTGCTCGGCCTCGTCAGCGGTGGTGGGTTTGTCAGCAGGCTCTGCTTCCTCAACAATCCTGGGGCCCCTGCTGCGCAACCTGCAGGCATGGACTAAGGGGGCATCATCCTCATCCGCCTCTTCTTCCCTCGGTTCCTCAACACCAGAAGGGATGTCCTTGGACGGAGAAACTGCAGCCGTCAAGTCTCCCCGGACCTTCTTTGGGGTAGGCTCAGCAGTAGAGGTAGAGCCTTGAGGACGCTTACCCACCGCCTGTCGAGCTTTTGCTGCTCGCGGCTCCTCCCTCGACCCCCTTCTAACCTCCTTAAGAGCCTTCAGATACTGCTCGACGCCTCGCGAGCGTTTAGTGGACCCCGACCTTGCTTCGTAACCTGCATTGATACTCTCAATGCATGAATACTCCGGAGCGAAATCTGGTGTTTGGTTGGCCTGGAAGTACCAAGTACAGAAGCTGAAGCTAGTACGGCCCTTCGGCCCTTTGACAGGCAGCCGAAAAGTTGCTTCCGTCCCCCCGCCACGCTATATAAACCAAGCCCGAGCACCTTCGAAACAAATTCCCACTGAAGGTGAGTCGAGCATTGGGGTTGCCGACATATAGTTGATCATAGCCGAACTGTCGGGCGAAGCGATTCGGCATATATGGCTCGATCGTGCATGAATTCCCTGCCGGAAAAGCACATACCCGGGCCGAATGTTGACCAACCACCAGAAAACCCCCGTTGACAGCCTCGTTAAGTCATCTTGGCCTACGGAGTCAGTAAATTGTTCCCCGAAAGATGCACCAGGAATCGCGGGGAAGCAGCGATTAAGCTGGTAGTTCGAAGCCGACATGACGCACTTTCGAATGTAATACATGTAAGTATTACACCAGGTTGAACCCTCCAACCGCTGCACAAAAGGAATAAACCCCTCACACCAAGACACCTGCGTCATCAGAGAGGGACAGTGCATAACGTACCAAGCCATTAGGTACGTGTAGGGAAGCTTAACCCGAGGGTTGGGGCGCTTTATCGTCGGCCTCCCCTCCGAGTCAACAATCACCTGCCATGGGAGTCGACGGCCTTCCCTGCCTCGCACAGATTTTGGTTAACGTCCACAACCCGCTTTGAATACTCGCCGCCATGGCCGGGAGAAGGGCTATGGGCCTACCATAAGCCAGGAGCACCGCCGGGTATACTACGTCGGCAACAATGACTTCATGTGACAGCGTTGGCATCACACAGCGCTTCAACCACAGCATTAAGAAGCCCGCCAACAGTGCGTGGTCGGAGATAGGGATCCGGGCTTGATGATGGAAGCTTTCAAAAATCGTGTCAGGTTCGAAAACATCCTCGTTCGACTCCGTGGTGTAGGAGTCTACAGAAGCCATGATCCTGTCGGCAATCTCCTCGTCGGAGCTGGGAGCCAGTCGGGTCACCGGACGGTCTTTCTGGTTGACACCATTGAACAAGTAGCTTGCCCAAGACAGCTGCTTGACTCCCCCCGCCCTCCAAGAGGTTATCTGGCCGCAGATATGGAAGTGACATAACACTTCCCAGTAAGTCTCGTACACTCGAGGAGACCCTTTCTTCATAAGGTGAAGCTCCTCAGCGGTTGGGACGTATTCTTTATAGGGAGAATCCCCCATTGCCAGCCCCGAGACCTCGTACAACTTGTGCAGGGCGAGACCCATCTCCTCGACCGGAGTGAAGAATGTCCCCGTCAGAGGATTGTAACGCTCCAGGATCCCAAAAAAGTTTTGAGAGCTCGGTGGAATACCATACTGTACGGCCCTGACCGCTTGGTACAATTTCGCTTGCTCCAACAAGCCTCTAAGGTCGGCAAGGACGAAGCTCACTATCCTGCCCCACCAATACCTCTCAGTAGAGTGGATCCACCCGGGCGAACGGAACTCGACCGGAAAATCACCCCCCACTTTCATGAACGCGTTGAGGAAAGTGGTGCCAAGTTTTGGTGTCTCTCCAACTGGGTGATCAGTCCTGAGCAGCCCTAGAAACAGGCCAAGAACCTCCCTATCATGACTATCATGGCGATATACCTTTTTAGAGCCTAGGTCGCCAAGAGTAACCTCAGGGACATATCGGGAGAGTTCCCATTTCATTTTTCGAGGGACGAACATGTGTTGAAGATAAGATAGCGGGTACATCCTCTCCATGTTTGGAGAAAGAATCTTCTACCCCCTATCTGACGGAGCCATTTATAATCTCCGTCGTACAAGGAATAGCCGCCCTCGCTAATACGGTCTCCAAAGAAGAAGGCAGGCTTCTCCAGCGGAACGCGAGCATCCGTTGTGAATGCTGCGTCAGTCATAAGCTCCCGAAAGGTTACCATGTCAACATTGGAAAGCCTCCTCCTATGCTCCTACGACCCATCAGCAGTCACAGGTACAGTCCTTTGCAGCGCAAAGGTCAAATCACGGTCAGCACCACCTACGTGCCCGAAGTGGCGCCTCTTGGAGAGTGGGGCAGAAGAGTGTTGCACTGCAAAAGAAGATGACACTTAATCAGAAATCTTAAGTGTCTATAGTCCAGACGCGGAAAAGATACTGAACGCAGAAACTGTCAAAATCTGCGTCCAGGCCTGAAAATCCGCGTTCAGACGCAGAAGAGATACTGGACGCAGAAATTGTCAAAATTCGCGTCCAGACCTGAAAATCCGCGACCGTGAAGCCAACAGGGAGCCTGCGTTTTGAAATCCAAGACTTATAAAAAAAAAATTCTAAGTACTTGGACTCAGGCGCGAGATTCATAAAAAGACCAGCACCTGATGTTACAGAACACAAGGATCAAGTCCGCGTCTGAACCCTTCACAATTAGAAATATTCTAAGTGAAGAATCCTAAGTGCAGGGCTTACTGGCGCTCTATATCCATTAGACAAGCGCATCCCCAAGTGGATAAAAGCGGTGGGGTCATCAAACCCGCGCCTTGTTTATCAACTCAAAGACCGCGTCTGAGAATCAAACGTGGTTTCTATTCTGTGTTGACGGTTCTCCTTTAAAAGAGGGATTTTTAGGAGTCCATGAACTTCCATTAATGGCGAAGTTTAATGACATTATACCTGAGATTGGGGCTTCCTGCGCTGAGGAACCGCCCCTCTGGGCCTCGATGACGGCCGCTTTTGAAGATGATGCGGTTGGCTTGGCCTTGGGTGCCATCGTTAATCAAGAATCCGATGATGGACGATGAAGAAATGAGAAGGGACAGAGAAGACTCCTTTTTCAAAAAACCCTAACAGATGCGCTCGAGACGAAAGAGATATCTCTCTGACTGTTGCCATTTATAGGCACGAAGATTCGCAAAGATACGCGGCGCGTGGCTCGATTGGTTCGGCATCGAGTCATCGCTTGACGCGTGGACAGCTCATTTAATATACCGGGAAGTCCGCGCGCCAAAAGGAGATGTCCCGTCGGTTCCCCAGAACAAGTGGCGGTGCACTCATGACATGGCACGGATTCGCACCCAACAGGCGCGCCTCTTCGATGGACATGCCCCGTCAGCACAGCCATAGTCGCGTCCAGAAAGTCGCGTCCTTACTCAAAAGGATGCGTCTCTCCAAAGTTCGCGTCCTTCCAATCCGGCCTAGCATCGCGTCTACCCAATGGAATATCAGTCGCGTTTTCATTTCCAAAAGACGCACCCCATGAAAGTCGCGTCTTTAAAGCAGTACTATCTCTGCTCTTCAAAAAGAACTGGCGTTCAGTCCTTGCTTCTGCAAATCAGTTCAACAGTACACTGGCACAAGCAGACCTGGCTTAAAGTGCACCCACGACAGACTTAAAGCAATCAGGGAGGTTTAGACTGTGCATCTAGACACTCAACACGATCAACTTTGGTGGCTTCAAAGAGTTCCACAGTACACTCACGAAGACCATACTCCAGACAAGATCAAACCCAGAGCATTGATAGTCCAGTCATAAGGGTGAGCTCAGCTAGAGTCCAAAGTATTTCGAAATCCGTCCCACTTAACTGCGGAATATCGAAAACTTTGGAGGGGGTTCTGTAGGCTGTCTAAAAATCATTAAAAGACAAGCCATTAAAAAAGGCAGAGTTTCAGGTTCTAGACGCAGGACTAATGATGGCCATCCGCGTCTCAGCATCAAGGCGCGTGGGCTCAACACCCGCGTCTCAGCATCAAGGCACGTGGGCTCAACACCCGCGTCTCAGCATCAAGGCGCGTGGGCTCAACACCCGCGTCTCAGCATCAGGACGCGTGGGCTCAACACCCGCGTCTCATCAGCATCAGGGCGCGAGGGTCCAAGGCCCACGTCTCGGTTATAACCGCCCTGGTTATGGGGCCAGTCACCGCCCACATAGCGGGGAAGTTAGCCCTCATTGTGGAGCACTTTTAGGGGGCACGTTCACCCCTGAAACCTCTATAAATAGCCCGCCGCTATGAGGAATGGACGACACAAGAAACAAGAGATAGACAACAGACTACACGCAGGCAGACAGAGAGAGAAGCAAGAGAGAGCTCAACTCTTCAGCAAGCTTGCTGCGTACAAGTTGCTCTTTTCCTACCTTCTCTTTGAGAGTTTTGGTAGACAGAGCTGTGCTACTCCTTCTACCAGCCGAAGAGAAGATCCCCGAAGGTCTAGACGGTCATCTGGTCAACGGAGAACAAGCTTCACTCTCCATCGCCACTCGAAGAACCCAGCCCTAAACAAAGGGAGGATTCAAGGCTCAACATCCTCCCTCCCTTGTAACCGGAATACTAGTCCGTTGTAATTTTTCAATTTGATTCAAGGAAATCTTACTTTGAGCTCGTACCTTCTCCGTGTGCGTACAATTACTTTCTGCTTTGATTGCCTACACACTGCAATAATTAAAGAACTAAAATACGATAATTGGACGCTTTGAAAATGGTTTAGACATTTACATTTAGGCACGTGTCAAATTCAATTCCAATATACTGTATTTTGTTCTATTATTATGATTTGGATTGAGGTGTACATATGGTATTGCATATAACATAGGATAAACACGTGGGTGATTTACTCGCTTTGTTATATTCTTGTCTTTATTACACACTTGCACAAATTGAACTTAAGGGCATAACCTAATACAAGATAAGGTGGGGATTTCATCACCTTCCTTAGCCAAAAATCACCTCCCCACTCACACAACCCAAGCCCTAATAAAATTGATAGACGTTGGCCCCTAGGGACATCTCGGACTCATTAAGAGATTGACTGAGGGTGGAACTTGTTTTAAATCTTACTCTTGTGAAATCGGTGTCTAAGGTTGGGGATTAAGAGGTTACGCCTCAAAGAAACCGTGGTTTGGCGTAATTAAACCCGTTGCTTATGCACGGGTACCTTCTACCGTATTTTACCCCTACCTGGCTGATTAGCGTGTGGTCGGATTCATACAACAACCTCCCCGAGTAATCGACCAGTTAGGAGTCGTCTAGGTCTAGGTCAACCTTAGTATAGTCTTGGTTTTGATTTTTTTCTTTCTTTTTGCTTGTTGTTTGCTTTTTATTTTTTTTGTTTGTAATTGTTTGTGAAATGGAATTCGATAATAACAATTCTTTCAATCCTAATATGAATCTATATTTCACACTGACCCTGTTTGTTTTAGATAATTTCAATCGGCTTTTTACAATATGAACCAACCAAATACACCAGGTTGGACTTATCCGAATCAATACAACCCATACCCCCAATCTTATGACTATAATTTCCAAAATAATTTCAACTTTTCACAGAGTCAATGGGGATTCACCTCCCCCAAGTCAAATTTTCGACCTCCTTATCCACCTTATCCACAATTTACACAATATTCATTCCCTAATTTTTCTTTCTATACTCCTTTTCTAGAACCACCAATTGAAGAAAAATTGAGTTAGAAAAGAGTATAGAAGCCATGCAGGAGGCCGAACAAAAATTTCAGAAAATATTAGCCTCCCCAAATCCACACTATTTTCAAGATTCATACTCAGTCCCACCAGTTCAAAATAGAAAACCATCAATCTTAGAAATGAGTATGCGTAAGTCCGAACAACAATCAAATCTGATGGACTCACGATTTCACCACAATTTTCAAAGCAAATCTTCATCTTTTCAGGCCCAGTCGCAACAAAATGATGAATCAATCGACTTTGAAAAGATACTTGAAATCACGACTCAATCTCAAATCGCTCATAATCATGACATAGACTTGATGGTCAAAACTCTCCATTCTCATCCTTTGACCATTCCTGATGTCACTAACCATTCTGTTAGAGCCAAAGAATCATGTTGTTTTGGAAACCAAGATTTAATTTCAGTCCACCCATTTGAACTTGACCAAACTCTGACTGTTGAAAATCCCATTGACATTTTGACAAGTTATCCTTTTTCTGAAATTGAACTTGAGCATGAATATGTCCTGAACTTCAACTTCAATTTCACTGCCTGATTTCATAATGACTGAGGTGTTTTTTACCTGATTTAGGCTTTTCCCCGAGTCAACATCGGATCATGTGCCAATTCATGGTGAAATTGAATCACCAATCTTTTATGATCAACAAATTGAACTTGACCAATTTTATACTTTTGAATGTCTCATTGACATATTGGTAAGTTCTCATTTTTTTGAAATTGAACTCAATAAGGACTGTGACTTTGATCCTCAAATTTGTGATCCAGTTCAAATTTCTAAATTAATATTGACTCCTATTTAGCTACCCAATTTGACCAACATTTTAGAGTCAGTTTTGGTTCCCATACCTGTCATTCTTAAACTTGAATCACCAACCTCAAAGAGCCATATTCCGTTATGGAGAAATGAATGTGAATTAGAATATTAACTTCTTGATTTGGACCCACTTTCTGAACTAATCTCGACTCTAGAGCCTTTACTTGACTTAAGTCAAATTCCTAAGTCAGTAGTTGTTCCTATGCTTCCTGAGTCCAAATCAATCATTCTATCTTTCATACTCCATTTTGGACAAAGGTGTTGATAAAATCGACTCCAAATTTATTTTGAAAATTTGAAAATTAGATAGGGTAAAGTCTTAATAAAAATTATAAATGCATATATCATTTTAGTGGGTTGTATTATAGAGGTCTTTGGTGGGTTCCTCCGAACTCCACGTAAATTGGATTGGGTCGTATTTCGTGGACCAATCAGACCACCACTGGAACCACCACCATGAGATGATTTTGTAATACCCTTAATCTAATAATACTGTATTTTAATTTTTCACAAGTATTTATTTTGATTTACCGATTATTTTAATTAATCAAGTTAATTTATTTCTCTCTTGATTATTATTGTTGAGTATGCAAATTATTTTCAGATAGTAAATGGTAATTTGAATTTTATGTTTGCCACTATTTATTATTGACATTTCTTTTGCTAATTATTATTATTGATATTATTTGTGTTACTATTAATTGTTTATTTAGTTTGATATTCGTATTAGTGTTAATACTAATTTGGTGGTG
Source organism: Agave tequilana (assembly GCA_038442645.1). Classification (NCBI taxonomy): domain Eukaryota; kingdom Viridiplantae; phylum Streptophyta; class Magnoliopsida; order Asparagales; family Asparagaceae; genus Agave; species Agave tequilana. The sequence goes on from JAVJIF010005515.1 coordinate 12,600, forward strand.
GTGGTGGTGTCTCCTTGTTAGCTTCTCACCCTATCCCTATTTAACCGTTTGGATCCTACCCATTAGCATACCCGTTCATCCATTGCCCATCCAACCCGTTATTTGTTAACCCAATAACACATACCCAATACCTATTTACTTATTTGGATCCTAACCGTTTGCCTAGACCCAAATCCACTAACCCATTATGTAATCCTATATAATATCTCTTTCCCTAAACCCTAACATATTCTTAACCTAGATCTATCTCCTCTTCTTCCAGCCGTCAACACAACAGCACCACACCCCAGGCCTTCCTCCTGCTCCTTGCGCAAGCACCAGCAAGCCGCACACCCCGGATCCCCTTTGGCCTCCAACTCCACCCGCGCACCCAGGCCGAGCACTCTCTTCCCCATCTCCTCCCTGCTCCTTGCCGCACCCAGATCTGGCCGCCAGAGCAACCAGCAGGGCACCCCCTTCTCTTGCAGCAACCCCTCCTTGCCGTGCGCCTCTCCCATGGCAGATCCGGCAACACACCACCAGCACAGCCCCTCCTCTCCTCTGCTGGCCACGGCCCAGGAACAGCAGCAGCACTCGGCCACCTCCTCCCTTGTTCCCTTGCAGCCTGGCGCTCCAACAGCAGCAAGGGCAACAACATGGCGGCAGCAGGACGACAGAACCAGCAGATCTGCGCAACAGTCCAGATCCAGCAGATCCAGCCCCTTGCCCAGATCCTCTCCTCCCTCCATGGCCGAGCTCCTCCACGACAGCCGAGCACCAGCCCCCAGGCACCAGCAACAGCCAACAGCAGCCAGGCCGAGCCCAGCGACACCAACAGCCGCAGCGACGAAGAACAGCCCACCAACTGCAGCAACAGATCAGCACAGCCCAGATCCAACAGGCAGCGAGCGAGCAGCGAGTTCTCCTGATCCAGCCAGGCCGTCGTCGGAGACCAGCACGGTGGCCTTCTCCAGCACCTTGGCCACCCTCCCGTGCAGTCCGATGGCGAGGAACGACACCACAGCGACCGAGGCAGCGACTCTCCCGGCGACGACCAGATTCCCCAATGTGAGTGTCTCTTCCTCCCTCTCTCTTTATTTAATTTCGTGTTTCTAGATGTGTTTATGCGTGTGGTATGAATTAGCATGTGATGTAGAATTCCTATGCATTGATATGTGCAAGAGAGGATATGTATATATATTTAATTGTATGTGAGATCAGGTGTTGGTGTACTTCAGATAAGTGCCCAGGCAGAGGTGTTAGTCGACTAATACCATGTATTAGTCGACTAACACACTTATTAGTCGACTTACCCTAGCCTATAGTCGACTAATTGAGTATCCTGGGAGTGTGTAGCTCTCTGTTAACCTGCTAGTCGACTTACCCTAACCTGTTAGTCGACTAACCCTCCTCCTAGTCGACTTGTTCATCACCCCTAGTCGACTAACTTGGCTTGACTGCTGTGTATAGCTTCCTTATGGATTGTGGACTTTACCCTTGACCTATGATATTAGATATAGTTGGATGAACATGATTTTGAGGAATAGATATTGGTTGTGCTGACTTGACTTGATCTAATAGAACTTAGATGCATATGTATGTTATGATACCGAGTGTTGGGATATCATGATTGATCTTAATAGGAGAAGGAATTGTGAATACTTGTGAATCAGAGTTGAATGTTTGAGTGAGAGGATTAGTACTGGATATTGTTATATGTTGGAACAATAATTATTATATTAGATTGCTAGATGTGTAATGGAACTAGATGATTATGGAACTATTGGAATATGAGTTGGCTGTAACGACTTCGGATCGATCTGGACTTATGTTATTTACATTGAATGATGATCAGTAGTTAGAAATGACTTTATTAGTGAGTATTTAAGGACATATCAGATATGACTGAAGTAGTTGAGTAGATATTCTAGATCACATGTGTTTGAGGATGTTTCCTATTTAATATGATTGGGGTATGTGTTTGACTTGTTGATCTCGAGGACATGCATAGTTATTGATTACACCTATTGATATAGATTGAGTTGTGATGATGGTAATCTAGTCGATATCAGTGATCTATATCTTGGGTTTGATAACAGTTATTAATTGATCTCAGTTATTGGTGGTTATAGGACTAGAACATATTGGTGTTGAGGAGAGGACTAATTACAGATTCATTGATATGGTAGTTTACCGTTTTGACTTACACTGATACGAACTGATACTTAATGATTTACGAGGATGGTATTGGGAATATAAGTTGATGGAATAGTTTATGATATCTCTTTAGTATGGATGGATGAGATTATGATCAGCTTTAGTTGAGACTGTTTATTGGCAGTAGTTAGACTGTTACTGTTATTTTATCCATGTTATTGAAGTTACTGGGAAATGATTGTTTGACCGTAACCACGGTACAGTCCTATTGTTCATCGTATACACTGTTATTGTTCACTGTTACTGATATCGTTCACCGTGTATACGATTACTGATTGACTGTTACTGTACTGTTATTGTTACTGTCACCGTATCGTCCCAATGTTTTAGATAACATGGACATTGACTGATTTAACTGAATTGAATGAATAATAAAGTAATTGAACAACTTACACCGGGATTGGGGAAATTGATGGAGGAGACAGCGTCTGTATTTTGGGTGGACCTAGGATACAGGTTGCGCAGCCGACTGAGGATTCCACTGCAGGGTTCCTGGGGGATGACTGGCATCCCATCTGTACTGTTACTGTTCCACTGTTTTCACAGTGAGATTACTGTTACTGTTACTGTTACTGAGTACCTAGCGGTACGGCCTGGTTCAGCGCCAGGAAACTGAGGCCGTGGTCCCGGGTATGTACGGGACCCACCTAAAGCATGGACAATGTCTCTTCTACTAATTTCAATAACTTAGGACTCTGATTGACACGTGTAGTAGGCGTAGTATGGGATGCGCCTATTACAGGTGGCAATTGGTGTTCGCTGACATAATTAATAATAAACTGTTAATGTATTGTGACTGACTATAATCATTTGACTGTGTATATGTATACTATGATAGGAATATGATTGTAACAGTGACCAGATTTAGATACCAGCCTAGTGACATATGATAGGTTACCTATTGTGACAGCAGTTGCTTGCTTACTATTGATCAGTTGTTGCCTATCTTTATTCGTGTTGTTATTATGTTTATTACAGTTCTTTTATTTATCTGTTATATGGTCTCTTTTATCTTTAGTTGCTCTTATTACTAATTATGCACATTGTTTCTTCTGCACGAGCTGTTTCCCCTTTACACACACACTCATTATGGTCGCGTTCTGACGACCCTGGGTTTGCACGTCCAGCTATTGGACGGTTGGTTTCCTTTGTGCAGGTGCTCGTTGAGGCCGTATGCTTCGCGAATAGCTGGAGCTTCTTCCTATTCTATTCTGGTACTCTTATCTTTTTAGCTTTCATATTACTTCCTGATTCTTGTCATATCAGTTCAGTTCTTATTCCAGTCACTCTTCTAGCTCTTGATTCATATGATATCATGCGTGGTTGACTATATGTATTATTGCAGTGATCGATGATTATTTTAGTTCTGATTTATAGCTTGTTCAGGTTACAATTGAAGCTTAGCGTGTATACGTGGGGTATTTTCCTCGCGTATATGCGTCGCCATAACGTCTCCGTATCTTTAGGATCGGGCGTTATAGATTTTTTCTTCTCTCTCTATTTGTTTCATGCATACATACATTCAATATACATTGAGGACAATGCATGAGATAAGTGAGAGAGAGGGTTTACTAACATAGAGTTTTTTTAGATTTTCTTTCTTTTTCACTTCTTTTAGGATACTTTTAGAAGTCTTCCTTTTTGTATAGGATTTTTCTTTCTTTAAAAACTTTTTGAAATAAGAGACAAAGTTTTGATCTGTTTTAAAGAAAATTAAGATGATCTTAGAAATTAAGGAAGCCTTATATTATGACATCTTAAACCTAGTGAAATAATGGATCTTATTTAAAATTATAGGTTTAGTATAAAAGATTGGGGAGATAATTTTATCTTGAATTTTTTGCCTTAGATAGTTTGCACTTCACATAAACACAATTTTTGAGATGGAAACAAAGACCTAAAATGCCATAAAGCAAAAATAAATAAAAAGAAAAAATATATATTATATATGAAGAAAAAAATCACTTATTAAGCTGGATAATTATGCCTCAAGAAACATGATTATTCACGCCTAACGATAGTCAAAAGAAACAAATAATCCCCTTAGTTTTGTGGCATTGTTTACTCGAGTCCTTAAACCCGAGGGATGTTTTCTCATCTGGTGCCCTAAACTGTCTGGTCTGGGAGTCTTCGGTTAAAGGCTCACTACCCAGGTAACTAGAAAGCCTAAGAAAACTAAGGGAAGAAAAAGAAGAAAAAGAAAATATTTATATATAAAAATAAATGGCTTGATGGTTAGAGTTGAAATCTCAGAAATCTTCACTATCACAAAGTGCATATTATCTAGGTTGTATGAAGGAGAAAATATTCAATTCAATTTTGAATTCTTACCTTAATTAAAGACAAGATCTTGCTTATAGGCTAAGTTTAAGAGAGAATAATTTTTGGTGGACTTATGATCTTAGATCGCTTATATTTTTGCAAAAATAATTCAAAGACTTGTCTCTCTTTCAAAATGTGTTTTTAAAATACTAACATTTGTCTTCTTTCTTTATGGATTTTGTGGGTGCAATCCACTGAAAACTCTCAGGAGATAAAACTCCTCCTCTAGGGGTAACCTACAGGTTTAACGGCTTGTTACACACGCTCAGTGCAATCGCGTTACCTACAAAAGTGGTGTAATAATTTGTAGTATAGTTTTTCTTTTCTTATTTTGCTCGGGACGAGCAAAAGATAAATGTGGGGGTGTGATTAGTCTACAGTTCTGCATTATTATATCACATTTTCCTATTGATTTATGAATAAAATGTCAGTCTAAATGGTGTTTTGGTCTCCCTTGCAGATAATCAAGACAAGGAGGGCAAATGGGTAATAAGAGCTTAATTAAACCCATTTTTGGGTAATTAAATCTATATTTCTTAGAGGCCAAGTAAGGAAACCTCTAGAAGATGCATTGAACCTAGACCTTTGTGCACGTCAGATGAAGATCCGACGAATATACTCGAAACCGAAAATACCAAGAAGGTCCTAGAAGCGACGGGAATCACTTGCCAAAAATCAGGGCCTTAAGTCCCTGGTTTTGCCGCAAAAACGTGGCAATATGGTGGGGCCATGATTTGATCTTTGACGCGTGGCCTTGTCTCGTCTTCAAGAAGCCCCGTTTGCCTATATAAAGCCCTGCAGAGGCCTAGAACGCAAGCAGATTTGGAATTAGGCTAGGTTTTCTCTCTTCTAGTTGTGGATTAGGATTTTCTTTTTCTTTTCTTTTGTATTTTATTTTGTTTTTAGATCTTGTAGTAAGGCTGAGAGATTCAGAGAGAGATAGAGAGATATTGATGTAATAGATGGTGACAATCTATGTAAAGGTGTCTTCTTTCTTCTCCATTGTAATCTTCCACATCTTCTACATGATGCTTAGCTAGATTTTCTTCTCATGGTGACTAACTACTAACCACTAACTAGCTAACCACTTAATTGATAATCCACATGAATCTAGTAGCCTCTACAAGGCCTTGCTCTTGCAAGAGCCATTGATGGCTCATGATGATGGGTTCTAACATCTAACTGCTAACCAAGCTAACTCTCTTATTTAATGCTTACTTCTAATAGTTTTGATGATCTAATATTTGTATTAGCTTGCTTTTGATGCAAGTTTGAATGTGAAGAACCATCTTATTTGACATGCTTTGTATCGTCTCTTGAAGCCAAGGATTAGTGATGGCCAAGGATCAATGTGAGGCAACTATCACTAAGAGGTTAGCATATTAGTGGAGTAATTAGTAGTTAGAAACCATGAGATTTCTTTCATAGTTTTCTCCTTTCTTTGTACTTATTTAAAAATTAATTTTAAAACTCTTCTTTTATCTTTTCATCGTTGTTTTAACCATCTTCTTTGTTCACCTTTGTTTTCTTTTTCTTCACCACAAGCTTCATCTTCTTTTCTATTTTGTTTTCCAAACCACTTCTCTTTTATTTTCACATCACCGTTTCATCGCTTTCTTCACCTATCACTTCTGAATTTTCTTTTTTTTTACTTTTTCTAATTCTTTTAATAAAGAAGACTTGTTAACATAACACGTGAATAAGAACTGTTAATGCTTTTATCGCCTCTCGTCCCTGTGGATTCGAGCCGTTGATCCAATGCTATAACAGAAGTATCGAGGGAACATTAGCATATATACATTTTCATTGCTTTTATAAAATACACATTTTCAAGTGCTTGTTTCGCCCCGATAAGCTGTCTGGGACAGACGAGCCTCAATTCCAGCTAAAGTTGTCTTTTGTGCTATCTCCAACTACAGGACTTCATCATTTTGGACTTTGAGCTGCTCCAGTCGAACAATCTCTTCCAGACGCACCGGTTCAGCCATAAAAAGGAGAAGATTTGCCATCTTGATCATCTCTTTAGCCTTCTGATCGGAGAAAAATCGCGCACAAAAAGTGTATGTTTTGAAATTAACATTTAAAGTGTGTGTGCTTTGGCTTCCTCAATACTTCCGTTATAGCATAGAGGCTAAAACAAGTTGAATCCACAAGGACGGGAGGCGATAGAAGCTTATACAGTATGTTCACGTGTGTGTTAATGATTCTTCTATATTTTAAAGAATGAAAAGAAAAGAAAATAAAGAATGAAAAGGGAAGTACGGTGAAACACAAAGAAGTGAGAACATATAAGATAAAATGTTTGTGTTTTTAGAATATTTATAAAACAAAGTGAAAAAGAAAGAAAAGCCATAGTTACTAACTACTAATGGCTCCACCAATATGCTAACCTCTTAGTGATAGTTGCCTCACATGTATCGTTGGCCATCACTAGTCCTTGGTTCAAGAGCTTTTCAAAGCATGACCCATATGTTAACTCACCACATCCAAACTCAACAAAATAAGAGCAAGCTACACTTAAACCATCAAAACTAAACAAGAGTAAGTATGAAGAAAAGTAATGTTAGCTTATTAGAGAGTTAAGATGTTAGAGTATTAGATCCATCATCATGAGCCGTTAATGGCTCTTGCAAGAGCAAGGCCAAGTAGAGGCTATTAGATTCATGTGGATTATCAAGCAAGAAGTTAGACTAGTAAGTGGTTAGTAATTAGTACCATGAGAGAAAAGACTAGCTAAACATATAAAAGGAGTTAGAGAGAAGAAAATAAAGAGAGGTAAAGAGAGAACCTTTCATAGATTGTCACATTCTATTACAAGAACTCTTACCTTCTAACCATATACCACTCTCTCTCCTATTACAAGATCTACAAGAAATGAAAAATACAAAGAAAGAAGAAGAACTTACCTAAATTAAACTATCCTAAACTACAACATGGAGAAGAAACTATCCTATCTCCAACTGAAGAACCCTAGGGGGATATTTATAGGCACCAAGGGAAGGGGGACAACCCCTGGCCCAAAGCACGGGCGCAGCCGCCCGTACGGGCGCAAAAACTCAGCTATGGCCGTGTTTCTGCTGCCATAGAGGGGCCGCACGCACAGCACCGCCTGCTGCGCAGTCCAATCTTGTCCCCCTGTCAGCTGCAAGTCCCGATTTCTGTTTTGGCTCCTGATTTTGACGAATCAGCTCTCCAAAGTCAATGGCTATATTTTAGGCCTTTAATCACCTATTAAATAGTGATTTAGGGTCTTCTTCTTCATTGCACACCATGGACCTAGAAACATGCAACAAAGGTGTTATTAGCAGAATTTAATATTAAATAAATGTGAAGATATAGTATGAAATATACAGTTTTAAAGACTAATTATACCCCCACACTTATCTTTTACTCGTCCCGAGCAAAACAAAAACTAAAGGAATTATTACACCACTTTCGCAGGTGACGCGATGCACTGAGCATGTGCAACAAGCCATTAAACCTCTATGTTTCCCCTAGAGGAGGAGTTTTATCTCCTGAGGGTTTTCAGCAGATTACACCCACAAAATTCATAAAGAAAAAAATCAAATGTTAGTATTTTGAAAATGCATTTTTGAAATAGAAAAAAGTGTTGAAGTATTTTTGTGAAAATATAAGTGATCCAAGGTTAGTGGTTAACCAAAAATTGTTCTTCCTTAAACTAAGTCGAAATACAAAATTTTATTATAAATTAAATGTAAGAATTCAAAATTGAATTGATTCTTTGTTCTTTCATAAACTCTTAGAAAAATATGCACTTTGTGAACAGTGAAGGTTTTTGCGATATCGACTCAAACTTTTATGTCATTGATTTTTATATATTTATTATTATTATTTTATCTTTGTTTTTATTTCCCTTAGTTTTTTTAGGCTTTCTTATTTACTCGGGCAGTGAGCCTTTAGCTGGTGACTCTCAAACTAATGATCTTAGGGCACCAGATGAGAAAACAGCCCTCGAACTTAAGGACTCGAGTAAACAAGGCCACAAAATTAAAGGGATTATTTTTATTTTTGTCCACAATTTTATTTGTGAATAATCATGCTTCCTGAGGCATAATTACCCAACTTCAATTAGTGGTTTTTATTATCATTATAAATATATAATATTTTTTATGGCATTTTCAGTTTTTTTTCAATCCCAAAAATTGTGTAAGTGTGAAGTGCATAAATTTAAGGCAAAAAATTTAAGATCAAATTATCTTTCCAATATTACTTTTTTATCCTAAAATTTAAACAAGATCTATTATTTTAACTCAGTTTAAAATTTCATAATTTTAGGTCTTCCTAATTCCTAAGATAATCTTAATTTTCTTAAAAATAAATCAAAACTTTTTACCTTATTTCAAAAAGTTTTGTAAAAAGAAAAGAAAAGATCTTTTTTTATATAAAAGGAAATTTTAAAAATTTCCTAAAAGAAGTGTAAAAGAAAGAAAATGTAAAACTACCTATGTTAATAACCCTACACTTATCCCATGCATTGTCCTCAATGCATCGTGAATTTGTATATACATGAAACAAAAGAGAAGGGAAGAAAAATTACCTCATGGTGGTGGCTCCGGTGGTGGTCTGATTGGGCCAAGCGTTGCTACCCAATCAAGATAATGTGGATCTTGTAAGAACCCACCAGTGACCTCTCTAATGCGACCCAGTAATATGTTGGAGAACTATAGGATCTTATTGAAAAAATTACCCCCATCCAATTTTCAAGTTTCAAAAATAATTACTGAGTCAATTTCTTTTAACATTCTTGTCTAACAATGAAGTGTGATTTTGAGAGACGATTGATTTAGACTCAAATGGAATAGGAACAAAAACCGATACCGACTTGAGAATTTGACTCAGATCAAGTCGAGAGTCAACAATGAGAGTCAAAATTGGTTCAAAAATAGGGTCCAAACCAAAGAATTGATGTTCACACACTTTCCTATTAATGAAGTGTGATCACAAGATATTGGTGATTCAATTTTATGGTGTACTGGTATAAGATTCAATGTTGACTCTGAAATAGAGAAAAAAATCTGGTAAAGATATCAGAGTTATTATTGAATCAAAAAAGTGAAATGAAATTACAAACTTGAGGTTCAGGATCACTTTCAAGCTCAAGTTCAATTTCAAGAAAAGGATAACTTGCCAAACTATCAATAATGTGATGTTGGTCATGTTCAGGTTGGTATGATGAAATTGAAGCTGGATTTCTAAAATAAAATGATTCTTGGGTCCAATCAGTAGAGTTAGAGAGATATAAGGATCGGTCAAAGGTTGATAAGGAAGACTTTCCTTACTCTTATTGATCAATTCGCTCATTAGTGAGTCTAACCTACTGATAGGCTGTGGAACAGAATTTTGAGTCTGAATCATGTCTTCCATAATTTTTGCAATTGGTTCTTCTTGAAAAGACGAGTATGGAAGTTGATTTTGAAAATTATGGTGAAATTGTAGGTCTATCAGATTTTGTGAGTGTTGTTCAGACTTACACAAGGGTTTCATACTCAAATCTAGTATTGATGGTTGTTCATTTTGAATCGGTGAGACTGGAAAAGATGAATAGGACTCTTCAAATTTTTGTTGAGATGGTGAGTCCAGCATATTTTGAAATCGTTGCACTTTTTCACAAAAGACTTCCAAATGCTTTTCTATCTCAGATTCTTCTTCAACTGGATATTCTGGAAAAGGAGTATATGGAGTTTGATTTGAAAAGGATTGTGAATTGAGCAAATTTTGAAGTTATTGTTGGGACTCAAGCATGGGTTCCATACTCCTTTCCAAATTAGATTTTTCTTCAGTTGGTGGACAGGAAAAGGAGGATATGAAGCAGAATCAGGGAATGAATATTGTGAAAATTGTGGACAAGATGGTTGAAAATTTGACTCGGGGGAGGTGAATCCCTATGAACTCTGTGAAGAGTGAAAGTCATTTTGAAAATTATAGTCATATGATTGGGGATATGAGTCATATTGAATCAGATAATCCCAACTCGGCATATATGGTTGTTCATGTTGTACATAGCCGGGTTGGAGTTATCCGAGTCATAAGAGGTTAGAGTGAAATATGGATTCATATTACGATTGAAAGAATTATTGTTGTTAAAATTCATTTCACAGTATACAAAAAAAAAAGAAAATAAACAAACAAAAAAACAAACAAACAAAGAAAAAGAAAAAGAAAACAAGCCTATACTAGGGTTGACTTAGACCTAGACGACTCCTAACTGGTTAGACTGTCCACGGGGTACATTGTCAGAATCTGACTACGAGTTAATCGGCGAAGTAGGGGCAAGATCAGTGGGAGGTATCCGTGCCTGAGCAACGGGCCTAATTATGCCAAACCACTGTTCTTCGAGGTTTCACCTCTCAATCCCCAACCTTAGACACTGATTTGACAAGAGTCAACTGCTAACAACTTTTCCCTTAGGTCAATCTCTTAAATGAGTCTGAAATGTCCTAGGGGCCAACGTCTAGCAAGTTTTATTTAGGCTTAGGTTGTATTAGTGGGGAGGTAATTTTTGGGCTAAGGGAGTGTTGGCCCAGAGGCCTTCCATTCTAGTTTTGATGATGATTAACTCATGTAGTTATAGTTTACTAGTAATCTTGTTATATTTAGTTTTAGATATTTAATCAAGATATTAGTAGGTGATTAGCTTCAACAAAGGTGTTTTGGAGTTTTCACATGGTGATTCAAGAGCCCGAGCGTCAAGTTCATATCTAGCACTCGGATGGAGTCAAGCTCGGTGAATCACGTATAGATCGAGTCGACTTGGAGACGGCGCTCTACAAGAAGATCTCGGTTAGTTTTAGAATAGTTAGTTTAGATCCATTTTAAAGATTAGATAGTGTGGTATGCTCAAGTTCACAACACACATTTGTTTTAAGTTTCATATTTATTGGTTTTGATTTTTGGTTTAACCGATCTTGGTTTTCATGAATAGAATTGAATCAAAACAAGGTTACATGGTTTAATGTATATTAGATTTGATCTATATACATGTATGCTTTATATTCTTAGAAAAACTTATTTTGATAACCTATTCATGTATTTGGGTTTTGTATTTAAACAAAACTTATTTTCGTTTTTAAAGTCAAAAACATTGATATATATCTCTTTCATGTATATTGGATTCTATCCATATACTATATGCTTTAAAGTTATTTAAATATCATGTTTTTGTATTTATATGAGTTTTAGAAAAATCGGATGTCCATTTGAAAATTTCAAGTTTTGAAAAATACAGTTTTTGGTTTTCGGCAAAATTTCTAAGTTACAAAAATAGTTCAAAATGTTTGTAACATGGTTTGATTTTATTTAAACATGTTTGTATATCAAAGTATTATACTGAAACTATTTTTGTAGATTTTTAGAGATTTTATGGGATTTTATTAAAGCCAAAAAGACAAGCTTTTAAATCCTAAAATCAGACCTGCCAGGCTCTGGCGGTCGACCGTGCCGGTCGACCAGACTAGGAGTTGGTTGACCGGACGTGCACGAGGACGCGCACTTAGGCCGGTCGACCGAGCGGTCGACCGACTGCAAGTGTCCCACTCTCAGGTTGGGGCGGTCGACCGGACGGTCGACCGGAGGCTTGGCATCGGTCGACCGCGCGGTCGACCGGCAGGCTCAACGGTCAGAATTTTGACCGTTGGCCGGTCGACCGAAAGGGCATTTCAGCCCTTTCCTGCTGCCAACGGGCAGAATTTTTATGGGTTATAAATACCCCATTCAAGAGCTGTTTTCACCAAGTTTTTAAGAGAGAAAAATTTACATTCCTAAAGAGTATTTTCAGCAAAAGTTTTTGGGTTCAAAGTTCTTATCCTTTATTTGTTTTTAAGGTGTTGGAAATTTAAAGAAAATATAATCTTTTGGGAATTAGTTTTTGGTCTAAATATTCTATATCTATTTGAAGTTTTTCCCAAGCATTTTTCTTTGTTCCAAACACTTTGTTTTCTCACACTTGAGCTTATCATTCTATCCTATCCATAGGATCTTTGTTTTAGTAAGAAGATTTGGTTTGTGGTTGAAAGAGACCACCAAGTTGTAAACCTTCTATTGATTATGATATCTCTCTAGTGAGAGGTGATTGAGTTGATATCCCTCAAGTGTGAGGTGATAGTGAAAGTGGCATTTGGCTCCCTCTAGTGAGAGGTGGAGATTGTGTTGGAATCCCTCAAGTGTGAGGTGACTGTTGTTTGTGTGGATAAGTGCCTATCCCTCTAAGTATAAAGGTGATTTGTTTTGTGCCTTGTCTCTAAGTGTAGAGGTTGTATTGGTTGAGAGAGGAGTTGTTACTCCCAGTTTTATTTACCTAAATCCTCAGTGGAGGTTCCCTGTGTGGGAAGTCCTGTGTGGACGAGTTAGTGGAAATCCTTCTGTGTGAAGGCGGGGACGTAAAGCTGTGTGCTCGAACCTCGAAACATATATGTGTGTTTGCGATTGATCCACTTTCTCTAACTCTCTCTCTTACTTTGTGCATTGATTCATATTGTCATATCATTTACATGCTTGTGTTGTTTGTGTGTGCCTCACTTGTGTTTAACCATGAGAGCTTCATATAGCACCTCAACTCTTATTCAAAGGAGTCAAGAGGAGTTAGTCCAGAGCCCTTCACCGGGAATTCGGCTACACTCGTTCGTTACACTAAGTGTATTGCAATTAGTTTTTAATTTTTGCATTATTGTTCATAGATTAGCCGTACACCTATTCACCCCCACCCCTCTAGGTGTACTTTCAGGGAGGGCAATGACTTCCCCACCTTATGTTGTCTTGGATATTGCCCTTAAGTTTAATTCGTGCAAGTATGCAATATAGATAAGAATGAACACATAAAGAAAGTAAATCACCCACGTGTTTGTCCTAACCATATGCTGTGCAATATGTACACCTCCGTCAAAATCACAATAATACAAGAACAAAATCCAGTATATTGGAATGAAAATTGACACGTGCCTAAATGCAAATGTTTAAACTATTGTAAAGCATCCAATTTTTATATTTCAGTTCTTAATTATTACAATGCACAGGTAATATAAATAAAAGCGAAATATAATAATACACAGAATTTACCCAACCACACAAAAGCAAGTGTGGACTTCTGTAATGCTAAAACTTTAACCTACACACCAAAAAAGAAAAAAGAAAAGTTAACAAAAACATGAAATCAAACCGTTCCCATCCCCGCAACGGTGCTAAAATTTGATCGGGAGAAAATCGAGCACAAAAAGTGTATGTTTTGAAATTAAGATTTAAAATGTGTGTGCTTTGGCTTCCTCGATACTTCTGTTATAACATAGAGGCTAAAACGAGTCGAATCTATAAGGACAGGAGGCGATAGAAACTTACACGGTATGTTCACGTGTGTGTTAATAGTTCTTCTATGTTTGAAAGAATGAAAAGAAAAGAAAATAAAGAATGAAAAGGGAAGTACAGTGAAACACAAAGAAGTGAGAATATAGAAGATAAAATATTTGTGCTTTTGGAATATTTCTAAAACAAAATGAAAAGGAAAGAAAACCCATGGCTACTAGCTACTAATGGCTCCACCAACATGCTAACCTCTTAGTGATAGTTGCCTCACATGTATCATTGGTCATCACTAGTCCTTAGTTCAAGAGCTTTCCAAAGCATGACCCATATGTTAACTCACCACATCCAAACTCAACAAAATAAGAGCAAGCTACACTTAAACCATCAAAACTAAATAAGAGTAAGCATTGCGTAAAGTAATGTTAGCTTGTTAGAGAGTTAGGATGTTAGAGTGTTAGATCCATCATCATAAGCCATCAATGGCTCTTGCAAGAGCAAGGCCAAGCAGAGGCTATTAGATTCATATAGATTATCAAGTAAGAAGTTAGACTAGTTAGTGGTTAGTAGTTAGTTGCCATGAGAGAAAAGATTGGTTAAACATGTAAAAGGAGTTAGAGAGAAGAAAATAAAGAGAGGTAAAGTGAGAACCTTTTATAGATTGTCATCTTCTATTACAAGAACTCTTGCCTTCCAATCATATACCACTTTCTCTCCTATTACAAGATCTACAAGAAATAAAAAATACAAAGAAAGAAGAAGAACTAACCTAAATTAAACTACCCTAAACTACAATTAGAGAAGAAACTACCATAACTCTCTGTATATCTCCAACTGAAGAATCCCAGGGGGTATTTGTAGGCACCAAGGGAAAGGGGGCCAGGGGACAACCCCAGCCCAAAGCACGGGCGCGACCGCACCCGTAAGGCCGCAGAAATGCGGCTATAGCCGCGTTTTTGCCGCTATAGAGTGGCCGCGTGCGCGGCGCCACCTGCTGCGTAGTCCAATCTTGTCCCCCTGCCGGCTGCAGGTCCTGGTTTCTGGTTTTGGGTCCCTGGTTTTGATGAATCAGCTCTCCAAAGTAAATGGCTATATTTTAGGCCTTTAATCACCAACTAAATGGTGATTTAGGGTCTTCTTCTACATTACACACCATGAACCTAGAAACATGCAAGAGAGGTGTTATTAGCAGAATTTAATATTAAAAAATGTGAAGATGTGGTATAAAATATGCAGCTTTAGAGACTAATCACCTTCTCAATCTTATCCTTAGTATCAAGAAGCGCGCTATTGGAAGCATCAATGACATATCCAATTTCTACTTTTCTCGTTTCCAAGGATTTCAAATTCGAAGATATCGCCCTGGCTGCTCTTGAGCTGCAAAGTGAGCCTCTCGCATTTGAGCCACGAGGCCCTCAAGCTCTTCATCTACTGAAGAATCCAACTCTGAACTACTGAGGTGGCATCACTCACCCACATCCTTCTCCAACTTCTCCAGCAGGAGCTCTAATGCGGCAGCTTGGTTATCCCCTTCGAAGTCTAGAATGCTTTCAATATTTCGAGAGAGGACCACCTTTAAAGATGAAAATAAGGTGGTCGAGCCCTTCAAAATTAAAGCAATATATCGCTTTAGGCTCTTATAGAAGTTGTCAACCATCTCAGCCACAAATTCTTTCTCAGCTTCAATTACTCCCGGTGAGCGAGTAGTCCCAGAAGACAAAACTTTCACCAGTTTCACCGTCATAATGGTGGAGAAAATAGCAGAAGCGCTAGCTAGAGAAGGAAGAGGGATCACCGGTGGTCGGAGAGGAGTCTTCACTGAAACTAGTACACCAGCTACAATAGAAGTAGGGCTGGTAATTATTCCAGAAAGAACGGGCTCGATGACCAGCGTCGGAGATGTAGGGCTGGTGAATACCCTTAGCCTAGTAGTTTCCAAAACTGGTGGCGTCAGAGAAACCACCATCATCTCACCAACCGATTCAGCAGGGAGTGTGATTAGTTCCACAGCCATCATCTCCTCGACCACCTTAGAGTCACTGGCAGGCTCAGGTTGGTAAGAATATAGGTTGCGATACAAGATGTCCAACTATACGACATCCATAGCAGCTGAAGTACTTGTCTCTCCCCTAAATTCCCCGAGAAGACTCGTTGGTTCCCTTGAAGTTGATGCACCCAAAGGTGGAACAATTGCAAGAGTACTTTATTAAACAAGATATAATCATATAAAGAAAAGATTGCTTACAATTGGTTAAGGTATTACCAAGAGGTGATGAGATCATAAGAGACACCGCCTCAACAACAGTGTCCCTCGGGACTCCCTCAATGACAATGCTAACTCCAACAGGCTCCATAGAAGAAACCTTGGCAGTGGTAGGAGAAGCACCAAAAGCGATCTCAGGAAGGATTTCATCTGTCCTGACGGCTTCCGTAGCTGAAATGTCAGCTCGCCTTCGCTCGCCAAGGGCTCTGTAACCCATCCTCTGGGGCTTGAAGCCATTGGGCTCTCTTTCGAAGCACTAACACCAGAAGGACTGACATCAGCTGCGCCACCCTCAGAATTTTCAGAAATGATGAAGTAGCTGGCCTCGTCGCCCTCCAGGTAGGTGAACAAGGGATCGTAATAATTCCCTTGTTCTCCTGCGATTTCGGTTCCTAAATCACAAGTTAAACAAGTTAGCTGCATGAGAGAAGAATAAATAAAAAATATATAAACATATGTATATGTATATATATGTGTTGCAAAAATGGAACTGGTGTAGGCTGTCTAAAAATCACCAAGACAAGCCACCAAAACACAGAGATCCAAGATCCAGGCGCAAGGCTAAATGTGACAATCAAGACGCGAGAGATAGCCCGCGTCTCAGCATCAAGGCGCGTCAGCCCGAAGCCCGCGTCTCAGCATCAAGGCGCGTCAGCCCGAAGCCCGCGTCTCAGCATCAAGGCGCGTTGGCTCAACGCCCGCGTCTCAGCATCAAGGCGCGTTAGCTCAACGCCCGCGTCTCAGCATCAAGGCGCGTCGGCCCGAAGCCCGCGTCTCAGCATCAAGACGCGTCGGCTCGACACCCACGTCTCGGTTGCAACTACCCCGATTATGGCGCCATCCGCCGCCCATGTAGCGGGGAAGTTGGCCCTCATCGTGGAGCACTTTTAGGGGGCACGATCACCCCCTAAAAACCCTATAAATAGTCCCGTCACTATTGGGGACGAGGGGCACAACAACACAAGAGAGGAGGACGACGATTATCGGGCAAGAGAGAGATTCCGAGAAAAAAAAAGGAGACAGAGAGAGAGAGAACCCTTCAGCGAGCTTACTGAGTACTAGCCGCTCTTCGCCTACCTCCTCTTCTAGAGTTTTGGTAGACGGAGCTGAGTTACTCCCTCTACCGACCGAAGAGAAGATCCCCGACGGTCCAAACAGTCATCCGGTCAACGGAGAACAAGATTCACTCTCCACCGCCACCCGAAGAACCCAGCACTAAACAAAGGGGGAATTCAAGATTCAATATTCCCCCTCCCTTGTAACCGAAGATTAAGCCGGCTGTAATTTTTTCCATCTGATTCCAGGAAACGTTACGCCAGCCAACCCCCTCTCCGTGTCAAACAAGATATGGCGACTCCGCTGGGGACTACTTTCGTCACTGACGAACAGATCGTGGCGCAGGATGATGTTCTCCGTAAGGGGAAGATGGTCGAAACACTCGTTGTCGAGTTCGACCAGGCGAAGTATGAAGAGTTCCTCTCTTCTGGCTCCAAGAGCCCAAAGACCCGCGTCTGCCGCAGGGTCTCAACTGAAAAGCTACCCGAAGCCCAATCTGAGGCTCTGCCGGGTGCCGATGCCCACTGTGCCAAGACAAGTTCACGCGCCAACGCCTCCCAGAAGGCCCGCGTGACCTCCGGCACTGCTGTTGCGATCAACCGCGTCGCACAGAACACACGCGCCAACGCCTCCCAGAAGGCCAGCGTGGTCCCAGGCACCACTGCTGCTGCGATCAACTGCGTCGCGTAGAATACCCGCGTCAACGTCTCTCAGGAGACCCGCGTGGTGAACACTCTTGGTTCTATAAACCAGGATGTTGTTGGTTTCTCTCCACCTCCTCGACGCAACCGGAATGCTGAGCGTCGACAGAGGAGACGCGCGCGTCAACTCCAAGTCGGAACCGTTGGTTGTCTGACTGGGGGTGGACGCGGCGTACAATCTGATGCCTTGCCCGCACCTCGTCCAGTGCGTGAGATCCGCGTTTGGCGACCCAAACGCGAGACCCCTCAAGTTGAGTCCTCTGAGGACCAACTCATCAAACGCCAGGGTGAAACCTCCGCGTCTTTTCAAACGCAGGAAGTACGCACTCATAGGCGTGGGGCCCAGCAGCCCACTCTCTCTCAAGCAACTCTGCCTAAATGCATCAGGCAGCAACGCGAGACTCGCACGCGCGTCATACAGCCGCGTCATGAGAGCCGCGTCCCTGAAGTCTGCGTCCAGGCTGAACAGCACATGACTGTCTCCCGTCTTCGACGTTGCGAGACCAGTCTCTTTAATCCCCCTCCCACGGATTTGAGGGATTATTTGACAAGGAAAAGAAGTGCCAATCAAGCCACTTCGTCATGCTGCTGTCAATAACTCATCCATATACTCTCTGGATGCCATTATGGATCAGGCGTGCACCAGCAGTCCTTAATCAGACAGCTGACCCTGATTCCCCCGTCAGCCAAAAGAAGACGCTCCCACAGGAGGAGAACCTTCTCAGATGTTGAATACCCGGAGCTTACTGCAAATATGACTAGCAGAAGCAAGGGAAAACAACCAATGGTCAACTCAGAGGAATCTGACTCTGAGCCGGAGGGGGTGTATTAACACACTCGCACCCGGACAGGGGCCATTCCCCCAATTGACTATAATGCCTTAGCCCGCGGCATTAGAAAGGGTGATTCTCACTCCGCTATAGTGGAGTCGCAGGCTTCAAACTCTTCCGTCGAGAAGGAGGCTTCCGCCTACATGGCAGACACTCCTGAGGAGACGGCCAGGCGTTTAGAACAGACGCAGAAGCACCAGATGGATATAATCGCCTCTCAACAGAGATCCATTGACTCCCTTAAGCATATGCTTGAGAAATTGCTTGAAGAAAGAGCGAGATCTCCTCCTAGACGGCCGAAGGGGAAAGGGAGAAAGGGAGGAAGCCCACCCTCCGAACCTTCCGACGAGACACGACGATCTACCTCGGATGTGTCCAAGCCCTCATCGCAGGCAAGAAGCGACCAAGACCAGGAGAAGACTCATGCTAAGAGGATGAGTCAATTGGAACGACGCCTCGAGGCCCTTGCCAATCGCAAGGACCTCCAAGAAGCTGGAGTGGTCCGGCCCTATCCGGCTGAGTGGGACTTAGTTCCATACCCTCCTAAGTTCAAGGCTCCAACCCTCCAAGCATTCGACGGGAAGGGGTCACCCAACCAGCACATCTACTACTTCAAATCTCAGACCGGGAATGTGGTAGATAATGACGCCATTCTGGCGCGACTGTTCATCGGCACCCTGAAAGGGTTGGCTTTTGAGTGGTTTATGAAGCTCCCGAGGGTTCTATCAAGAACTGGGGGGATCTAGAGAAGCTGTTCTTGACACGCTTCTTCGAAGATGACTCCGAAGTCACAATGCCCACCCTTTTAGCTACCAAACAGCGGAGAGGGGAGTCCGTCAAATCTTTCGTGGAAAGATTTCGGAACACGGCACTCCGGTGCCCAAGCGGTATGACCCAGGCCACCCTGGTGGAAACATGCCGCCACAATCTCCAAACCTCACTCCTTGCTCAAATAGGAGTTGCTGAAAGCCGCACCTGGAAGCAGTTAGTCCAACAGGGTGAACAGGCTGAGAGATTGTTGCCCGTGTCAAGGCAGAGGAAGGCAAGCTGCGGCCGGAAAGGTCGACAAGGCGTGCACCGGCACCAGACACCTCCCTCCAGACGAAGCGGAAGGATAATTTGGCGACGGAGACCAAATCTCCCACCAAACCTCAAACAGGCAGGGCAAGTGGCTCTTCAAGCCAGCCACGCCCCAACAAGCAGTATTCCTTCAAGGAGGAACACGTCGATTCGCTCTTCAAGCTACTCAACAAGAGCAATCGACTGAAGCTCCCTGAAATTAGGCGCCCGGAGGAAGTCGGCAAGACCGACAATCCCAACTACTGCATGTACCACAGGATGTTGGGACATCCTACCAAAAGCTGCTACGTCTTCAAAGACATCCTTCAGGCTTTGATTGACGCGGAGGTGCTCAAGCTCCGACCAGAGCAGAAGAAGGTCACGGCCAATGTAACGTCGGTTCTCCAGTTCGGGAGACAACCTCCAACGCCTGCGGGGGTAACTCCTATTCCAAGAGGAGAATTAAGAGTGGTCAACACAGACCCTCACCAACAGCAGGAGAAGGGCTTGGTAGCCGTCCCTACACCTCAGGGGGAAACCATGTGGGTCCACCCTGACCTCGTCGATGAACAACAATGGACTACTGTAACCAACAGGAAGTCCAAAGGCAAGGCAAAAGCTTCGTCCTGCCATGTGGTATGTGCTTCCTCCCGAGAAGCAGAGGATGATGTTCCCTCGCTGACTGATTCAGAAGAGGAAACAATAGTCCTGGCCGCAGAGCCCAGCCAACCGATGGCGGGGACCCGTTCAGGACAGGCATACTTGAAGCAGTACGGCGAGACGGCAGCGGCTTCTCCGCAACCAGCCGTAGAATCAGCCAAGCCCTCCACGAAGCCACCTGTGGCGAAGCAGAAGGAGACTCGATTCTCTCGAGCCCTTCCAAAAGGTGCAGCGGAAGGATCCTCGACACCTTACCACTTCGATGTCTTGGCTCAACTAGCCAACATCCCGGCACGCATCACCTTGTATGAACTCCTGAGGCTATCAAAGTCAACCAAAGAGGCTCTGCAAGAAGCTCTGGCAAATGCTGAGGCCTTCGTGACCCAGGTGCCGAAGGAGGAAGATGTAGAGGACTGCCTCCACACTTCCCAGAATGCCCCCTGCATCACCTTCACGGTAGATGATATGCAGGTGAAAGGGAAACATGATCGACCCCTGTACTTTACAGGTTACATCGGATCATCTGAGGTGAACCGCATTCAGGTAGATCCAGGGTCCGCATTGAGCATTATGCCCCGCCGAGTCATGCAACACCTCGGCATCCCTACCCACCGTCTGAGCCCTACACAGACGACCATCTACGGGTTCAATGCCAACGGCACCCGTCCAATGGGGAAGATCAAGCTCAAGTGCCAGATTGGGAGCCTCAAGTCGGAGGTGACATGCTATGTCATCGACGCCGACACTTCCTACAATCTGCTGCTAGGACGACCATGGATCCACCACAACTCCATCGTTCCCTCCACTCTTCACCAAGTCATGAAATACATTGACGCGAGTGGGAAGGTGCAAACGTTGGTTGCCGAAAGGTATCCGTTCAAGGGAGTCGAGAATTATTTCACGGATTCCCTTTTATATCAGGATCCGGTGGATGAAACCCCGCAACTGGAGGCGCCAGACTCTGGTAATGAGGCTGACACTGAGCCCGAGCAAGAAAAGTGCCTGTGGGAGTTAAAACCACTTGTAAAGAGCACTAATAAGCTCGATGTTGATAATACCACCGACGATGCAGGCGGTTGGTATATTAATGAGAATCTAGACTTTGAATATTTTTCTGCGTGTGCATCCGATTCAATACCGTCGGATACTACTATCGACGTAGACGATGACATCTGGTCGGCAATGGATGCTTTAACATCATTGCATGTACCAGTAAAATCATCTTTCGGGACATACCAGGATAATGGCGATGCGCAGGAATCTATATTCTTGGTTCCGGCAAGACGAAAAGGCCAAAGACCAATACTTTTTGGGCGAATCTCGTCTGAACCAATGCCCCGCGAAGAATCAGAAAGCGAGGAGGAATCCCCTCAGCTCGACCATTATGAATCGAAAGCACTCAGAATGATGAAGCAAATGGGGTACGATATAACCAACAAGCCCGGGTTGAACTTCGGCAGAGGAAGGAGGACGCTACTTCGATCCTTTGTACCAAAAGGGAAGGCCCCCGATTATTATCATCGGACGCGCAGGGGGTTGGGCTATGTATCAACTCCGGTCCCATCAGCCTCTGATTCTCAAGAATCGTCGAGCAACGATTGCTCTTCAGACACGTCATCATGGGAGTCAGATGTCAGTGTCGGCAACATCTTCAAAGGGCTTTCAGTAAACATGGTTTCAACAGGCCATCTGGAAGATGAAGTTGAAGAAATGATCCAACCTGATACAGATCCTTGGATCAAACATTTGAATGCTCTTTGGGATATCCGCTTTGAACAGCGTGAGCCACCCACAGATGACAAGGTTGTTCAGATCAACCTAGGAGATGAGACCAACCCCAAGCCCATCTTCATAAGTGACGGCCTGTCGCCTCCAGAGAAGAAGGATCTAATATCTCTTGTACAAGAGTATATAGATGTCTTCGCCTGGAATTATGAGGACA
The DNA here is from genome assembly GCA_038442645.1 of Agave tequilana. Classification (NCBI taxonomy): domain Eukaryota; kingdom Viridiplantae; phylum Streptophyta; class Magnoliopsida; order Asparagales; family Asparagaceae; genus Agave; species Agave tequilana. Next base: position 34,938 of record JAVJIF010005515.1, read on the forward strand.
TGCCTGGACTTGATCCTCAAGTGGCTATGCATCGCCTCAACATCAATCCGGACATGAAGCCTGTTAAACAACAGCAGCGACGGTTCCGTCCAGAGATAATGGAGGCAATTCAATCAGAAGTCAGAAAGCTCATCGATTCTGGCTTCATCCGGGAAGAACAACATCCCGACTGGGTAGCCAACATCGTCCCCGTCGCCAAGAAGAATGGGAAGATCCGGATCTGCATCGACTTCCGTGATCTAAACGAGGCCTGCCCCAAAGACGAATTCCCATTGCCAATCACAGATGTCATGATTGACAATACTTGTGGGTTCGAGCGAATGTCCTTTATGGACGGGTTCTCAGGATACAATCAAATCAAGATGTATCCCGATGACGAAAAGCATACCTCCTTCAGGACTCCTCTAGGGGTATATTGTTACACCGTCATGCCCTTCGGACTGAAAAATGCAGGGGCAACATACCAAAGGGCCATGAACGCCATTTTCCATCAGCAAATGCGGAAAACGGTGGAATGCTATGTCGATGACATCGCGGTGAAGAGTCGCACTAAAGGTGATCACATAGCAGACCTGAAGGTGGTCTTCGACATCATGCGGGCTCATCAATTGAAGATGAACCCCACCAAATCCTTCCTGGGGGTAGCCAGTGGCAAATTCCTAGGAGTTGTTGTGACTTCCACAGGAATCTATTTGGATCCAGAGAAAGTCCGCGCTATCCACGAGATGCAGCCCCCCAGAAGCCTCAAGGAGCTCAGGGGATTACAAGGACGATTGGCGTACATCCGCAGGTTCATATCAAACCTTTCCGGGAGATGCCAACCCTTCGCCAAACTGATGAAAAAGGGTGTTTCATTCATTTGGGACGACGCTTGTCAAAAAGCATTTGAGGAGATCAAACACTACCTCACCCAACCACCAGTCCTTGCAGCTCCGGTGTCCGGAAAGCCTTTCTTGGTGTACGTCCGAGCAATGGATCATTCCCTGGGAGCTCTACTAGCTCAGAATGATGAACAAGGACGAGAACAGGCAATCTACTATCTGAGTAGAACAATGATCGGAGCCGAACATCGGTACAACCCGATCGAGAAGGAATGTTTGGCACTAGTGTTCGCCATTCAGAAAATGCGACACTATCTGGTAGGCCAGACTATAAATGTCATATCAAAAGTCAACCCTCTGAGGTTACTTATGACAAAGCCTTCTTCACTAAATGGCCGGCTGGCAAAATGGGCCATATTGCTATCACAATATGAGATGCATTTTCTGCCGCAAAAGCCATTAAGGGACAAGCGGTGGCAGACTTCCTAGCTGAACACCCAGATCCGAGGGCAGCCAAACTCTATGAGGATCTCCCAGACGAGGCCGCCGAAGTCTGCCTGACTCAGACGTTGTTCGAAAGTCAAGTATGGCAACTTTTCTTCGACGGTGCATCAAGGACAAGCCCAAAGGGACACGTAGTGGCGGGGGTAGGAGTAGTACTTGTCTCCCCACAAAATTATGTGATCCCCCGAGCTGTCTCACTAACGGAGCCTTGTTCCAACAATGTGGCGGAATACAACGCTCTATTGATTGGGATGCAATTCGCCGATGAGATTGGCGTTAAAAATCTCGAGGCTTACGGTGACTCTAAACTCATCGTCAGCCAAGTTCGCGGAGAGTACGAGGCCAGACATGAAGATCTAGTACCCTACTACAACGCGACAATTCACATGGCCGAAAGGTTTTCAAACTTCTACATCGACCATGTACCGCGCAGGCAAAATGCACATGCGGATGCACTCGCATCCCTCGCTGCTTCCTTAGCTCTTCCAGCTGGAGCAATGGAGAAAGTATTCGTCTATAGCCACGACCTATACTGTCCAAAAATTCCCCTCGGAGACTACCCGGGGTCAGCGGAAGATCGTCGCGGTAAAGAAACACTTGAAGTGTCGACCGCTTCAGGGCTTAAAGACTGGCGATTCCCCTACATTGATTTTGTCTTATACGGCATTCTGCCCGAAGACACCAAGGAGGCGGCCGCCATTCGGAGGAAAGCCCCCAAATTCTACTATAATGCGATTTCGCGAACATTGTATCGTCGATCGCATGACGGGATCCTGCTCCGATGCCTCTCATCAAAAGAAGCCCAAGGAGTATTGAAAGAAGCCCACGATGGTACTTGTGGAGCTCATCAACCTGGCCCGAAATTGGCACATCGACTCCAAAGGATGGGTTACTATTGGCCCAAGATGATCGCCGATGCTGTCACTTATGCTAAGAGATGTCATGCCTGCCAAATACACGGCGATTTCATCCATCAAGCACCAGGGTACCTCCACTCTACGACCTCTACTTGGCCGTTTGAAATGTGGGGGATGGACGTGGTTGGCCCTATCAGCCCACCATCATCGAAAGGACATCGGTTCATTCTAGCGATAACCGATTACTTCTCAAAGTGGGCCGAAGCTATCCCTTTGAAAGAGGTAAAATCTTCTAACGTGATCAAGTTCGTGAAACATCACGTTATTTACCGCTTCGGTGTGCCTCGGCGTATCATCCATGACAATGGACCCCAGTTCATCAGCCAGGCTTTCCAGAGATTCTGCGCGAAGTTCAGAATCCAGAGTGTGTCCTCAACGGCATACTATCCTGCTGCTAACGGTCTTGCAGAAGCCTTCAACAAGACTATTGGCAAGCTTCTCAAAAAGTTCGTCTCGAAAAGTCAACGAGACTGGGACGACAAGCTGGGTGAATGCTTATGGGCCTACCGCATAACGGTGCGAACCCCAACTAAAGCCACGCCATTTTCCTTGGTATACGGATGCGAAGCCGTCCTTCCATTGGAAATACAAATTCCCTCTCTACGCGTAGCCTTGACAGCGGAAATGACAACTGAGGAGAAGCATCAGCAGCGACTCCAGGAGTTGGAAGCCTTAGACGACAAGCGTTTGCAGGCCCAACAACAAATCGAGCTTTACCAAGCTCGTATCACCAGAGCCTTCAACAAGAAAGTCAAAGCGCGAACTTTCAAGAAAGGCGACCTTGTCTTAGCTGTCCGAAGACCCATGGTCATGACGCACAAGACAAAAGGAAAATTTCAGCCCAAATGGGAGGGACCATTTGTAGTAGAGTCAGTCTACTCAAATGGATCATATCGCCTCATAACTTCAAATGGCGATACACTCATGATGCCGATCAATGGCAAGTTCTTGAAGAAGTACTATCCTTAATAGTACTCTTCTTCCGATCAAGTTAAAAGTACACCTCTGATCAAACATCCGACGCCCTCGACGGCTAAGGATAGAGGGAAATGTTGGCCTTTAAGCCCAACATAAGTCCTCGACAACTCACCATGCTGAGGGGAATAGCATGGCTAGCCCAACTCAAACGGTAGTTGGTAAAGGCATGTCAAACCCGTTGACAGCTGAGGATTTGCTAAAAATCCTAAGGGACACGTTCCCATTTGATCCGACGCCCTCGACGGCTAAGGATAGAGGAAAATGTTGGCCTTTAAGCCCAACATAAGTCCTCGACAACTCATCATGCTGAGGGGAATAGCATGGCTAGCCCAACTCAAACGGTAGTTGGTAAAGGCATGTCAAATCCGTTGATAGCTGAGGGTTTGCTAAAAATCCTAAGTGGACTCGAGTCCATTCTTTCCTCCAAAGTCCCTTACCAATTCTCATCCATAGAATGGTAGGACCACAAAGTGCAATCATTACTACGTTAACACTATACCTCTGGTAATGAATACCCTTTGTCGGGTATAAACTTTGCTTGTTAACTCTGCATAGAGTAACAAACTCTCAAATTTGCCAAGTTAACACTATACCTCTGGCATTTCAAATTCCACTTGTCAATTCTCATCAATAGAATGACAGGTCCTCAAATTGCTCTTATCACGAGCCAATTCTTGTCAAGTTAACATTACACCTCTGACAAACTACTGTTTAAGTTAACATTACACCTCTAAGCAGTACATCGAGTGCCTGTCAAGTTAATATCACACCTCTGATAGTCACCTTTCTTCAGACTTCCGTATCGAAGCTGAAATGGACGATGCCAAGTTAACACTACACTTCTAGCATCCGAATCATCGCTAAGTTCAACAATACACCTATGGCCATGACCGTTCCTCGACTTCCTCGTCTAAGTCGAGATGACCAATGCTAAGTTCAACATCACACCTCTAGCATTACCTCACTGTTAAGTTAAACATTACACCTATGACAGTGACATTCTGAGTTAAGTTAATATCACACCTCTGACTCACATCCTTGTCGAGTTAACACCACACTTCTGACAAGACTATCTCCAACCCGTTAAGTTAATATCACACCTCTAACGGTAAAAGCTTTACTAGATTCCTCGCGGGTCTAGTTTCACTTGTTATTCTCTTCAACAGAATAACAGGTCCACCTAAAGACATTGTTAGGTTAACATTACACCGCTGACAATGTTTTATCGAATTCCCCAGCTGACCTTGAATCAAGTCAATCCTAGACACTTGACAAAAGTTCACCTTCTCTGGGAGTACGCATTCCCCCTGTCACTTTCTTTTATAAAGTGGCGGGTCCACCAAAATCATTCTTTTGCTTCTAAAACAAAACATTCAAGACAACAGAAAGAGGCAAAAAGAAAAGTGTCACTTTTATTCATATCCAAACACATGAAAGTGATACAAAACGCTCTCTTATACAATAAGATTGAGTGTTACAATTAAGGAGTACAAAGAAGTCCCTCTCTCTCTCTGAGGCCGTACTCACTCCTTGAAGCCGCATCTGATCCTAAGTGCATGATGTCTGAAGAAGTGCCAAATTGTGGCGACTGTTGGAACCGATTGCACTTTGATGCACGACGCCAACTTCGAAAGCGCCCTAGCTGACTAAGCCAGGAGCAATGGTGTTCTTGAGGTCCGGTGGCAACAGAAGAGCCTGCAACCCTTCGTTCAAGAGTTGATCTTTCCCCAGCAGGCCATCCAAAGGACATGGACTGTCCTTGATGTTACTTCTGGGATGGGAGAGGAAGAGGATCCTCTCCGCCACCGCAACCGCCGGAACCTACTCGCCGTCATACTTGACTTGACCATCTCTTGCCATCAGGCAAGAGTGGTGCAGGAGATCTGAAGAGACCTTGGCGAGATTTGGGTCCTCGTCAGAGATATAATTTACTCTCTTACAAACGACGAGGACCATAATTTACTCTCTTACAAACGAACATTGAGCAAGCACGCCGGTTGAAGCACTCTTCCAGGAGACCAGCGAACCTGCAAAGAACAAATAAGAGAATCAGAAAATCTGGAACTTAGTATACTTTAAAAAGAAAACTAAGTAACAGACGCGGCAGTCATTGAAGACTTCAGACGCGGAAATGATCTGCACAGTCAAACCACCGCGTCAGCAGAAACAGACGCGAGTCAAAACTGTACCACGCCCAGGATTCAAACGCGGTCTCAGTTTGCACCCGCGTCTAATGTACTAGACGCGAAAAACTTCAAACGCCGAAAATTGCCATCTTTCTGTTGGGTGAACAGGAGTTGCAAGATTCAGGTCTGAAACGCGCCAAGGCAATAGCCATGAGCAAAGCCAGCGTCAAGAGCCCGCGTTCAGAAAAGTTCAAGTCACCAGCACAAATTCCAGAATAGGAATGCACCAGAATTTCATTCAGATGCCTATGCCAAAATACAGGCTAGGGACATCATCGGGGTGACATACCAGCAGAAACCTCTGTCCAGAGTTGACCTCTCTGCATCCAAACGCGGGTGCGCAAGATGACATGAGAGAGGATTCCTTCTGAAGAGACCAAACAGAGGCATGAGAGCTCTGGGTCATCTTCATCCACGGGGTCACCTTCACCCATGAAGACGGTTCTCTGAAAGATAATTCAAGGCGAGACTTCTCTCGGAGCAAAACAAATGAAAACAGTCTAAGTTGGATTGTTGAAGAGGGGGAGGGTGCGCTCTATTTATAGGCAGTCCCTAATAACTGTCATTAATGGGGCATCAATCGGAACCGTCGCGCACAACTGTCAAAGCCCAATCAAAAACGGACGCGTGGAACGCTGCTTTGGAAACCGTCGAAGTGCGCCGGTTTTTCAACCGCCAGCGTCGGTTCCGCATGCAAGAGCATTAACGCCTGAACCCAATAAGAGGCCGACGCGTGGATAACTGTCTTGGGAAGCAACGGATGACCCGGAACCCCAATCGACAGTGAAGACTTGACGTTCAAAGATCTCCTAAAAATCTTTTAAGTCATGCTGCATTGAACGCAGATGGGAAAGTCGCTCGAGGCTGCGTATCCCGTGTCTGATCGATCCGCGTCTTTCTTAGCAAGACAGATTCGCGTTATTCAGACCGCGTTTCACTCTGTGATTGACGCTGCGTCTCACTCCATGGACTGACGACCGCGTCTGAACCCTTCACAAATAGAAAATATTCTAAGTGAAGAATCTGAAGCGCAGGACTCAAGGGCGCGAGGGTCCAAACCCGCGCCTCGGTTATCATCCCAAAGACTGCGTCTGGGAATCAAACACGATTTGAAAATCACGTGTTAAGGGTTCTTAAAAGTTCTTTGAACTTTCTTTAATGGCGAAACTTCCGCCTAAGAGGCCTTTACCTTGGAGACCTGGGAGAACAACGTCCTGTGCAGAGGAGGAGCCGCCCCTCTGGGCCTCGGCGACGGTCGCCTTTGAGGACGATGCAGTTGGTTTAGTCTTGGTGCCATTGATGTTCAGAAATCCGAGCAAGGAGATGAACAAGTTCGAAGATGAATAGAGAAGGAAATTCTTTTTCTCAGCGAGTGCGTTCGGAGAAGAAGATGCATCTCTCCAACTGTTGCCTTTTATAGGCACAGGGATTCGCGAAGATACGCGGCGTGTGGCCCGGTAGACGCTGCAGCGAGTCGCCGCTTGACGCGTGTAACCAAATCGTTTCTGAACGGAGAAGATCATGCGTCGCAACCCCGCCACGAGTCAGCAGTCGACACGTGGAGCAGTTCATTTAATGAACCAGGAAATCCGCGCGCCAAAAGGCGAAATTTCGCCGGTTCCCTAGGCCAGCTGGCGGCGTAATCATGACATGGCCCAGAATTCGCGCCCAAAGAATGCACCTCCTCGATGGACATGCCACGTCAGCCTCTCCATGAATGCATTCGGAAGGTCGCGTCTCTCTAAGAAATTCGCGTCCTTCCAGTCTGGCCAAATATCGCGTCTGCCTTCTGAAGATCAGTCGCGTCTCCATTGCCAAAGGACGCACGTTACAGAAATCGCGCCTTTACAGCAGTACCATCTCTGCTTTTTGAAAAAGAACCTGCGTTTGGCCTCCTGCTTCTGCAAAATCAGTTCAACAGTACACTGACGCAAGCAGACGACCAACCACTCCTGGCTTAAAGCGCGCCAGTGACAGACTAAAAGCAATCGGGGAGGTTTAGACTGTGCATCTAAACACTCAACATGATCAACTCTGGGGGCTTCAAAGAGTTCAACAGTACACTCACGAAGACCAACTCCAGATAAGATTAAACCCGGAGCATCAACAGTCTAGTCATGAAGGCGAACTCAGCTAGAGTCCAAAGTATTTCGAAATCCGTCCCAGTTAACTGCGGAATGTCGAAAACTTTGGAGGGGGTTCTGTAGGCTGTCTAAAAATCACCAAGACAAGCCACCAAAACACAGAGATCCAAGATCCAGGCGCAAGGCTAAATGTGACAATCAAGACGCGAGAGATAGCCCGCGTCTCAGCATCAAGGCGCGTCAGCCCGAAGCCCGCGTCTCAGCATCAAGGCGCGTTGGCTCAACGCCCGCGTCTCAGCATCAAGGCGCGTTAGCTCAACGCCCGCGTCTCAGCATCAAGGCGCGTCGGCCCGAAGCCCGCGTCTCAGCATCAAGACGCGTCGGCTCGACACCCACGTCTCGGTTGCAACTACCCCGATTATGGCGCCATCCGCCGCCCATGTAGCGGGGAAGTTGGCCCTCATCGTTGAGCACTTTTAGGGGGCACGATCACCCCCTAAAAACCCTATAAATAGTCCCGTCACTATTGGGGACGAGGGGCACAACAACACAAGAGAGGACGACGACGATTATCGGGCAAGAGAGAGATTCCGAGAAAAAAAAAGGAGATAGAGAGAGAGAGAACCCTTCAGCGAGCTTACTGAGTACTAGCCGCTCTTCGCCTACCTCCTCTTCTAGAGTTTTGGTAGACGGAGCTGAGTTACTCCCTCTACCGACCGAAGAGAAGATCCCCGACGGTCCAAACAGTCATCCGGTCAACGGAGAACAAGATTCACTCTCCACCGCCACCCGAAGAACCCAGCACTAAACAAAGGGGGAATTCAAGATTCAATATTCCCCTCCCTTGTAACCGGAAGATTAAGCGGGCTGTAATTTTTCCATCTGATTCCAGGAAACGTTACGCCAGCCAACCCCCTCTCCGTGTCAAACAACTGGTCTTACCCAAGCCAGGAGCAGCTTTGTCAGTTGCCTATTTCTAGGAAGAAGGAGGGGCAACTGTAGCCGATTCACTCTCTGTAATAATAGTAGGAGTGGCGATAGGGCATCTTCACCACCCTCTTTCGTGAGGTTCACTCTTTCGCTTCCGCTTGAAGTGAACATCGGGATCTTCCTTTTCTTCCTCCTCGACTTCCACCTCCTCCATAGGGGTCGTGCCTACCTCGTCCGGTGTTTCCGTTGGTACCTCAGCACTGGCAACATATTCAAAGCGAGGGCTTTCGATGTTCGAAGCTTCACTATCAGCAGTGGTGATAAATTCTGGAATGCCTGACACCCGGACTCTTTTGCCCTCTCCCTTCGCAGTTACTTTTTGCTTCAGCCGCTGGGCGATCCACTTCAAGCCAAAGGAGTTGATGGCAAATCCGGTTGGCGTAGATTTCGATATCCTGTACCATTGACAGAACCCCAAAGTCATTATTAGGTTTGGGGTCCTCAACAGCATGCACAGCTGTGCCTCGGTACAGCCAACAATGAAGTACCGCCAAGCCCGAGCACTATCAATTAAGCTCTCCATGAAGGCCAGGTTAGTGTTTGGATTGCCAATATAGAGTTGGTCATATCCGAATTGATGAGCAAACCAGCTGGAGAAATATGGCTCCAGGTAGCAAGTATCCCGGCTCCTGTATACCAAATGAGAAGGCCGGATGCTAACCAGCCATTCGAAAACCCCGGCTCAGTGATGTCCTACCGTCCCCGACATCCTTAAATTCCTCTCTATACCACGCATCGCGGATGTTAGAGAAAATACCGAAAGAGACTGTATGCGTCGTGTCGGCACAACAATTTGTGAACCGTGGCCATGTAGATCCGTGATCATGAGGATCCTTCGAACCGGCGAAGGTGCGCCATCCGAACACCCTCTGGAGACTCTTTCCCGGCTTGAATAATAGTTGGACAATGAAGAGTGAACCATGCCATCAGATGGGTGTATGGTAATCCGATCTGGGGGTTCGGTCTATCGTGGGGTAAGATAGTGCCTTTCTCCTCTTCTTCGTCGGTGGTCTGCAGAAAGCATCCGTTAGTACACGAAAATCCCGTTGAATGCAGCACACCATTACTGAAAGAAGCTCTGAAGAATAGTCGTGTACCAAACGAATGGCTGTCAATAGAGCAGTGGAGAGAACAACGTCGCTAGAAAGAGATAGCACTATACACCTTTCAGCCAGACTGATAAAAACCCAGCCAAAGCGCTTTTCGGGATATTGGTTGCTGGGCCTGATGATGGAAGCTCCTGAGAATATCGCCCTTCTCATAGATGACATCATCTTCCTTCAAAACGATGTCTCCTTGGGCATGCTGCCCATCCTTCAGAAGATATCCTCATCCGCAACCCCGCAATGATCCTTTTCATGGGCATTCTCAAGGTTGGGGATCAGATAACTCCCCCAACTCTTTGAACTATTTGAGCCTCCCTTATATTTATCATGCATGTCTGAGCAGATGTAGAAGTGGCACATTAGCTCTCGATAGGTCTCGAACATGGTGGGCTCCTGCTTCTCCAAAAATGCTAACTCCGCCTCACATGGAAGTATTCTTCATACGGTAGAGAACCCATTGGCAAAGCAGAGACTTTCCACATCTCATGCAAAGTCATGACCAACTCGCCTACAGGAGTGAAGAAGGTCCCTTAGCTGGGCAGTACAATTTGAAGATGGCGTAGAAGTTCGCTATGCTCATCTAGATACCATAACAGGTAGCTCTGATAGCTTCTCGGATCCCTTGGCTCTTCAAATCCTCCTCAAAATGGGCCAAGACATACAGAGTCAAGTCCCTCCACCAGGCCTTGGGAGGATGAATCCAACCTGGGATCCTGACGTCAGTTACCGTTGACTCTGAAGAACTGATTTCCAAAGGTTTGGGCCATGGATGGATTTTCCCTCACCGGGATGTCTTGTAGAATATTCCTGGGGTAAAGATCCAATATGCATCGAGGGGACCTGCCCATGCATAACCTAAGAAGCAGCCATCAAAATACCCACGTGGACTGAGTCGGTGGTCCGAGTCACTTGCCATTTCATCTTCCGAGGCCTCGTTACACATTGGAAGAAGGAAAGTGAGAAATGACGCTTAATGGATGGGAGGTAGTACTTGTCGCCATTCAAATTAAAGATCCACTGCCCTTCCCTAGCCAGCTGTTGATGATCTGTGTCAGGCGTTGCATCTCCGAACATGAAGCTGGGCTTCCAATAAATCTTCCAGTCGCAGTCCTCTAGAGGAGCAGTAGTCAAAATACTCCTCATTGTGCGTCGATCTCTAGTATGGATCAGGGCATCGCGACCAAAAGTGCTCCGTTCACTAAACGACAAAATTTGTCCTTAGAATTATAGGCTGATATTCCCATCCAATCTCTTAGCCGACCCAAAAAGGTTGTTCAGAGACCCAGGGGTACAATGCACTGCAAAACAAAAAAAAAAGAAAATATATTAGCTTAGGAGTTAAAGAGGAAAGGAGAGAGCAAAACAAATGCTAAGGCATGGCTTCGTTTTTAAAGCGAAGCTAGCCTAACCTAGCAGTGGCTTCACACTAAAATTTAACTTCTCATCGAAGTTTAACCTCGCACTCTACAAAAAGGCAGAGTATAGAAAAGAATAAAATGCCAAAGGCATAGCCTCACTTTCCAAGCGAAGCTAGCGAAGCGTTAGCTTCACTCTGAAGCTTAACTTCGCACTCTGCACAAAGACAGAAGTGCAGCAATTTATGAAGTGTTAGCTTCGCATGAAAGCTTAAAGGACAATTATGCCTAAGAGGAGAAACCCTCTATCTAGCTTCGTTCAGAAGCTTAGCTTCACATTCTGTCACTTGACAGAATGCAAAAGCCCAAAGGGCTAGCTTTGCTGGAAAGGCACCTGTCCATAAAATTATTCAAAGGACTTTAAGTCCTCCTTCCAGCTACACTTCAGAAGCTAGCTTCGCATCAAGCTAGCTTCACATCCTGTCACTTGACAGAATATGAAAAGCCCAAAGGGCTAGCTTCGCGACAAAGCATGAAAAAAAGAAATTGTTCAGTTTCTATTCATGAAATTAAAGGGGAATTAAGTCCCCTAAAAATTCAGAAAAAATCAAAAATAAGGGAGATAAACTCCCTGAGATCACTAAGATCATGGTGAATCACGGGGGATTCACCATGAAATAGCCAAAATACGACTTCAAAAAGAGATGAAAATCTCTGAAAAGGGAAGAATTCCCTACCCGCAATGGGGTGTCCGACCGCCGGAGGCAGAGACAATGGCACCGTGGCGGAGGTCGCCACCTCTTTCCCTGGACACTGCTTGGGGGCCATTAAAGCGTGGAGAAAGCTCTGAAAGAGTTTAAGAAGAAGATAAGAAAGAGAAAAAAAATTCTCTAAGAGTAAAACTCGAAATCTTAAGAGAGATGATGACTCTCTGAGAGTAGCCAAGTTTGGCTTTTATAGGCGCTGCATGCGCCTATAACTTCACGCCGTCGGCGCTGCGTGTGCCATAACTTCACCTCCTTAAAGGAGTGCAAGTTGTCATTTCAAATTTAAATTTGAAACAGCGGTTCTAATTTCAAGAACCGCCCATAGCGAAGGCATCTAGCTTCGCTTACATGCAAATTGACACTTCGCCTATAGCTCTGCTGTGAGTTTATTGTTAACTTCGTGCAACGTTTGGTTAACTTCACTGAATGCTGATGTTAACTCCGCTGAGAGCTTAACTCCGCTGAAAGCTGATGTTAACCCTGCTGAGAGCTTAACTCCATTGAAAGCTCATGTTGTACTCCGCTAAAAGCTCATGTTGTAGCCCCGTTGAAGAGCTCATTCCCTAGCTTCGCCAAGAACTTGTCATTGGCTATGCAAAGAGTGTGTGTATACAATCTGTACAATATTTAAGCTCAATAATATAGATATCAGGTTTCAAATTCAAAGTGTTTCAGAATGTGTACCAATTCATTCCACATTCATGAAAACTTTGAAGGGGGTCTTGTTGATAATATAAAAGACAAAACTCTCAGATTTCTCTTCAACCAGTCTGAACGACGTCTAACTTATTGACATTTACAAAAGATAAGTCGCAGACAAGCTAATGACCAGGGACAAGATAGCAACTTGGGCTCTATTGATCCAGTAAAGCAGACAATAAGCTAAAGTTGCCTTTGAAGAGAAGCCAAAGCAAATCTATGAAGCCAAATCTAATCAAGGTTTGATCGAGTGCTTAGCCTCATAGAGATCCAAGATCGTTAGAAGGCCGAAGCCATAAACTTCGGACGAAGTTTCCCATTTAGCCTCGCCAGAGGCTGATCCAAGAGCCTCACGCTAAAAGCTTTATTCCTAGCTTTGCTAGAAGGAAGAGATGGTTCAGCTCCGTTATGGGCTGAGTCTTAGCTTTGCATGAAACTACAAAGATAACTTCACCAGAAGTTATGAGCTAAGTCTTAACTTCGCATGAGGCTAAAAAGATAACTTCGCCTGAAGCTATGGGCTAAGTCTTAACTTCGTATGAGGCTACAAAGTAACTTCACCTGAAGCTACAAAGTAACTTCACCTGAAGGAGAGCTTCTCATGTAGCTCCGCAGCGAGCTTTACTAGGTCATCAATTGACCGTTTCAAAATCCCACGAGGGATTAATGGGTGAACCCCACTAATTTAGTGGGATTAATGCCACTTTAAGTAGGCGGTTACACCCGTCCACTTCGTCCCACATTAAGTAGAGACAATTAAGCCATGAGGGCGAGGAGAGTTTGCACGAACTCTCTAGCTTCGCCAAAAGCTCACAAGTAGCTCGTCGCAAAGTCATTTGTAGCCTCGCGCAAAGTTAAAGGCGGATTCTGCCTTGATGAATTCAAGGAGGCAGTTACACCCCATTTGGCTATAAATAGTCTCTTGTTGAGCCAAGCAGAGCGGCTGGCCAGAGAGAGGAGATTGGCTGAAAAAATTTGAGAAGAGATCCCTAGCAAAAGTATTCTCTTACCCTCCTGCTTTTAAATCCTTGGTTTGCTTTCAAAGTCTTAGAGGTTTAGTTCTCTTTCATTTTCAGGATTCCAACACGCCTTCTACTTCTTATAGATTTCCCGAACCAAGAGAGAAGGAAATCCTATCAGGAAGGTAGCGTGATCGTCTAATCAATTGCATCGTCCAAGGGATAAAGCGATCGCGCGCTGATCAGATTCCTATCGGCATACTTCCTTAGAAATCTCAGAGAAGATCTACTTGTAATTTTCTTTTAATTAATTATAATTTCGCTCCTCAAATCTTTTTGTGAGTTTTTCCCAACTTATATTTCAATGGAAAATAACAACAATAACTACAAGCTCCTTAAGAACTCTTGGACTCGTGATTGTTCATTAAAAGTGCATATGTTTAGCAACATTTTCATATTTATTTTTTATAAAACATTACTATTTAATTATTTTATTGTTTAATAGTGTGCAGGCCACCTACCTAGTCTATTAACTTGTGGTTAAGGTTTGCAAAATTCCTCTTACAGATAATCTAAAATTAGGAGTATTCTAGGTCTAATCTTACCCTGGAATAAGATTGACTGATCTTTGTTTTTTTTTTTTGATTGGTGAATTGGTTTGCTATTGATTGTGTATGTCAGTTTGGTCAAGATACCTAGCTACATATATATTAACTAGAAACATTTCACCACCTAAACCCATCTCAAAATGGCACAAACAATATCCTTGCAGGATAGATTCTATCCTATTAGTACATCTCTTCCATCTTGCATTCAGTTTCCCAAAGCTTACGGTGAAAAATTTGAGCTTAAGCCACAATTCAAAAATACTCTCTCAAAATATCATGGTTTAGAGTCTGAAAATACATACTTCTTCATAAGAGAATTTGGGGAGGTATGTGCTATGATGAACATAGCACAATTAGGAGACGATGCTGTCAAGCTATGTTTTGTTCCTTTTGCCCTTAAAGACCTAGCGAAGAAATGGTTGTACAGTTTAGCGGAAAACACTATAACAACTTGGGATGATTTCACAAAGATCTTCTTAAAAAAATTCTGTCTTATCTATAAGACCGCCCTTTTTAGGGAAAAAAACATAATGCAGTGCAAGAAAGAACCCAACGAACCATTTTGGAAATACTTCGAATGTTTTAAAGACCTTATTGTCCAATGCCAACATCATGGCATAGAAAAGTGACAGTTATGACAAATTCTCTATGATGATCTAGATTATCAAAACAAGATTATGTTAGAAACCATGAGACAAAAAGAGATTCTTGAAAGCAGATGAACACAAAGGGTGGAAAATATATGAAGACCTAGCAGAAAAAACCCTTCAATGAGAACCTTCCAACTAAGAGTCTAGGAATTTCAATCTATCTTTTCAAAAGAGGTCTCCACTCGATAGAAGACTCCATAGCAACTGAACCTTAATTAGCTAATGTTATGCGAAGGCCAGAGGGCATAGAAACTAAGGATCCTATTTCTGTAAATCAAGTCAGCTTAACACCATCTGCGGGCTGCACTAACTGTCAAGCCATGAACCATGTGTTCAAAGAGTATCTTATTTTCCTTGCACATTAAACATTGCCAAAACCCATGAATGCAACCTTCGCAAGGCCCACCAACAATCCATATTCACAAACCTACAATCCCAGTTGGAGAAATCATCCTCTCATCGACCCAAAACACCAACAATTATCCAAGGCACAATTTCTCCAATAATTTCCAACCACCTCAGTATCAATACAATTTTTCCAATCAAGCTTCACAATCTTCCTTTCAAAATCCCACTGCCAACAAGAAATCTACCGATTTTGACATCTTTCATGCAGAATATGGGATAAGTCATATCTAAATTAGAGGGTCAAATGAGTCAGTTAACCAGTTCCATAAGCAAAAGTCCCAAGGGACTTTGCCTAGTCAACCGATAACAAACCCTACAAATTCTAGTCAAGCTCATATGGCTCAAGAGAATCCAATGAACCAATGTAGTATGGTTCATACGTTGCGATCGAGAAAACAAGTCGATAATCAAGTATCAATGCCACCGGCCCAACTCAAGAATCCACTCCTTCTAGTTCCACTCCACCCACTTCCTAAGATAAGTCAACCGAACAAGTGCATAAGCTTTCAACCCCATTTTTGAATGGCTTAGAAGTAATAATAATTCACAGATAGAAAAAATATTTAAGATATTCAATCAAGTAAAGATTAACATACATCTTCTTGATGCAATCCAACAAGTCCCTAGTTATGCAAAATTCCTTAAGGACATGTTCACAAAGAAGAGAAAGATCAATGTGCCAAGGAAGCTTTTCTAGTCACTAATATTAGTGAGCTATTATCAAATCAGATCCCCATCAAGTATAAGAATCCTGGTTATCCTACCATCTCTTGCACAATAGGTCAGACGGAAATTAATCGAGCACTTTTTGATGTTAAAGCGAGTATCAACTTACTCTCTTCTCAGTATGTCAACAGCTTGAGTTGAGCAAACTAAGCCCAACTCAAGTATCCAGTTAGCTGACTGGTCAGTCAAAGTCCTAAAAGGAGAAATAAACGATGTTCTTATCCGCATAGGAGAATTGATCTACCTAGTAGACTTTATTGTCCTAGAGATCCAACCAGTCTCTAATCTTAGGTCTCGGACTCCCGTCATCTTAGAATGCCCGTTTCTAACAACTATAAATGCAACTATAAATTATAGAAACTGATACATAAGATTGATTTTTGGAGACATGACTAAGAAAGTTAACATTTTCAACCTAGAAAAACAACCTTACGATATGGATGATCCACTTTTTGAGGTAAACCTTATTGCGGACTTGACAAGTAAGAATAGTGAGGAGATAAAACAAGAAACTGAGTATAATGCCGAGTTGAAATCTGAGGATTTCAAACTTGATGAGGTAGTTAATTCTACTATTGAGTGGGTATAGAGCCCAAGTTTATTAGATCTGCAGCCAACAAGCTTGATTCCTCTGTCTATTGAGTCATCTCCTTCCTTAGAGCTAAAAGCCTTGTCCAAACATCTCAAGTGCACCTCCTTAGGTGAACAAGAGACTTTTTCAGTCATTATTGCATCCGACTTGACTGATGGGCAAGAAGAAGACCTTATGATAATCCTTAAGAAACATAGGGAAGCCATTGGTTGGACGATGACTGACATAAAGGGATTGAGTCCCGCTATAGTTCAATAATAAATCCATAAATGAAGAGGCAAAATCAAAGATGGACCCGCAGTGTAAGTAAAATCCTATTATGCAAGAGGACGTTCGACCTGACATAGTAAAACTCTTAGATAATGGGATAACTTATCCCATTTCTGATAGTTAATGGGTCAGCCCAGTCCATGTTGCCCCTAAGAAATCTGATTTTATTATAGTAGAGAATGAAAACCAAACGCGACTCCCTATAAATGTTCGAGTTTGTATTGACTATCGGAAATTAAATGATGCCACTCGCAAAGACCATTTCTCTCTCCCATTTATCGATCAAATGCTTGAATAATTAGCGGGCCACGAGTATTACTATTTCTTGATGGTTACTCGGGGTATAATCATATCCCTATAGCTCCGAAGAACTAAGAGAAAACAATGTTTACTTATCCATTTGGGACTTTTGCTTACCGTCGAATGCCTTTCGGTTTTTACAATGCCCCTGTGATATTTCAACGTTGCATGTTAAGCATATTCTGATGGCCGAATGATTCTTATAAATCTTTATGGATGATTTCTCTATTTATGGAGACTCTTTCGACTAATATCTAAACTATCTAGAACTTGTCCTCGAACGATGTGCCTAAAAGAATTTGACTTTGAATTGAGAAAAATGTCACTTCATGATACAACATGGGATTGTCCTAGGTCATGAAATTTCTAGAAAAAGGATTGAAGTGAACAAGATGAAGATAGAGGTCATAGCCAAGCTTTTCACACCCAAATGTGTAAAAGACATCCATTCCTTTTTAGGACATGTCGGTTTCTATCAGAGGTTCATTAAGGATTTTAGCAAAAATTGTTAGACTCTTAACTAACTTTTTAGCTAAGAATGTACCCTTCATATTTGCTGAGAATGTCTTAACGCTTGGGAGAAGCTCAAAATGGAACTTATCTTTGCGCCAATTATTTTCTACCCCGGATTGGTCCAAACCATTTGAGATCATGTGCGATTCTTCTGATTTTGCCATAAGCACTGTCTTAGGATAGCGGATAGTAACAAGCGGCGTGTGATCTACTATTCAAGTAGGACTCTAAATGAAGCCCAATTAAACTATACTGCGTCTGAGAAGGAATTCTTGGTTGTAGTGTTTGCATTAGAAAATTTTCGTTCATACATACTTGGGACCAAAAACACCATATTCACCGATCATTCTGCACTTCGATACCTAATGCTCAAGAAGGATGCGAAGGCCTGACTCATTCATTGTATCCTCCTCCTCTAAGAGTTTGATCCCGAAATTCGAGATAAAAATAAAAGGGTATCAAAAATGTCATCGCCGATTACCTCTCTCATGTTCCAAATGTCCCTTCAAGTTAGTTGCCAATCAACGATAAGTTCCTCGATGAATAGCTCTTAGCTACCTTTAGGGAATCATGGTTTGCCGACATAATCAACTACTTAGTCACAAACCTAACTCCAACTCACTGGTCAAAATAAGATGTATATTTGTTCTTGTCTCAAGTCTGATACTTCATTTGGGAGGAACCTTATCTCTTTAAATATTGCTCCAACCAAATCATTTAGAGATATATTCCAGTTGAGGAAGTGAAGAATGTAGAACCTTTTGTCACGAGCTTGCATGCGGTGGACACTTTAGTCCTCGTAAAACTGCCGAAGTTCTACAGAGTGAGTTCTATTGGCCCACTTTATTTAAAGACGCATTTGACATTTGCAAGATGTGGACAAGATGCCAAATGATAGGTAGAATGTTGAAAGGTAATATAATGCCCCTCAACCAAATTCTAAAAGTAAACTCTTTGACATCTGGGGCATTGATTTTATGGGTCTTTTTTTTAGCTCATGTGGACACCAATACATCTTGGTGGCTGTGGATTATGTATCCAAATGAGTTGAAGTCATCCCTTACAAGACAAACGACAACAATGTTGTTGTCAAGTTCTTAAAAGAAAACATCTTTTCACGCTTTGGAACTCCTCATGCAATAATTAGTGATAATGGCAAACATTTTTGTAATAGAACCTTTGAAGCTTTTATGTGAAAATATGCTATAACATATAAATTATCCACACCTTACCATCCTCAAATTAGTGGGCAGGTAGAAGTTTCAAATGGACAAATTAAGCTTATCTTGAGAACACTGTGAATCAAAACCGAAAAAACTAGTCCACCAAATTGGTAGATATCTTATGGGCATATAGAACCGCCTTTAAAACAATCTAGGTCCTTATAGGTTAGTCTTTAGAAAGTCTTGTCATCTTCCTGTCGAGTTAGAGCACCGAGCTTTATGGGCAGTTAAGCAGCTAAATTTTGATCTAGATAAGATTGGTGCACTTTGAAAATTACAAATTTTGAACTTGAAGAGTTGAGGAACAAGGTTTACAAAAATATGAAGATTACAAAGGATAGGGTTAAGATTTTTCATGATAAACATATCATGAGAAAACTTTTGTCCCCGAACAAAAAGTATTACTTTATACTTCTATCTATAATTATAGCTTCATTTTTTTCAGGAAAGTTAAAATTATGATGGACAGGGCCATTCGTTGTTAAAACTGTATTTCTATATGGAGTAGTAGAGATATGAGACACTAAGAATGGTAATGAATTTAAGATAAATGGTCAACGTAAATCATTTTTGGAATCAGTACCTGAAGAAAACACAGCCATGGGTCTACTTGACCCAATGTATCGGTAACATAACTTCACTTCTACACTTTATTCCATGCATACATGCATTCATTCAGCCATTGGGGACAATCATGAGATAGGTGTGGGGGAGGGTCTAACATGTAACATCTAACAGTCTAACATGTAACATAATAAACATGATAAAAAAATTAATTTTACTAACATATTAACATAGGTAGGTACTAATAAAAATAATTCTTTATTTTAAAATTTTTTTGAAAATGAAAATAATACTTTAATTTATTTATGTAAGTAATTAAGTTAATTTTGAGGAATAGAAAAATCATAATTAGGATTTCTTAATAATTGGTCAAAATAAGATTATTTGTTTGATTTTTAGGTTTAAAAATAAAAATTAGAAAATTAATCTTGATTTTAACCTTGATAAAATATGCATACTTTATACACTTACACACTTAGGATTCAAAACAAAGACTCTTGTGCCTTAGAAAAAAATATATATGAAAAATAAATAAATCTAATTATTGATTTGCTATGTGCTTTGGCCAAAGAAAGCCTTGCGATTTACGCAAAAGGTAATTAAGGTAAGCTTGAATATATATATATATATATATATATATATATATATATATATATATATATATATATAATATATGTATTAACACATCTATTAATCAACTAGTTAGGTACAAGACCTCAAGAAGCCCTGATACTTACACAAAAGAAAATTAGACGAGTTATACATATCTAAAAAAAGAAGTGCTTAAAGGGCAACGAAGTTATAGTACTTTGAACTTCTTTCAATAAAAGGGTTATATATATATTAATATATAAGGCATAACAGTTGAAGTTAAAGAATCCTGAGTCAAAAATTCACGATCACAAAGGTGCATATGACTTAAGATAAAATAATAAACTAAGCGAGAAATTCAGTTTTAATCCTAATCTAGATTGATAATAAATATTTGCACTGAGACTAAGTATAGGAATGAATAAATAAGTGATCCTAAAACTTATAGATTACTTGATTTTTACAAAAATATTTTAAATATTTTCTCAATTTCAAAATAGTTTTTTGAAAACACTAGCACTTTATTTTTCTTTCTTTTATGGATTTTGTGGATGTAATTCACTAAAAATCCTCACGAGACAACCTTGTCCTCTAGGGATAACATAGAGGTTTAACGGCTTATTGACGTGCTAAATGCGACTGTGATTCCTATGAAAGTGAGTTAGTTTAGATTAGATTAGTTTTTTTTCTTCTTTTTCACTCGAGGACAAGTAAAAGATAGGTATGGGGGGTGATTGTTCATCAAAAGTACATATGTTTAGTTACAATTTGATATTTATTTTATATAAAATAGTACCATTTAATTATTTTATTGTTTAATAGTGTGCATACCTCCATAATCAAAAAGAGAAAAGAAAGAAGACCAAAAGAAACTCACAAGTTTAAAAGAAGCCCAAGAGCCTAACAAGCCTAAATAAATTCAGAGATTATTTTGTCCTAATTCAGAGATAAAAGAGAAAATCAATTTAAATCAAGTTACTTGAGCTCTAAGTCAAAGATAAGAAAGAGGATTTAAGTTTAAATTCGGATTTACAGATAACTTGTTTCCTAAATTATCTAGGAAATAAGATTATTTAAATTCTAGGGTTCAAATGAAGATTCTAAGGATAGATCTCCAGATGGACGAATGAGATGAAGCTTGAGCCCAAAACGCGTACCCTTACTCCACCTAATTGTCCCGTTTTCTCTTGAAAAGCCGCGAAAACGCGACTTTCTGGTGGAGTTGAGCATGTCGGTTTGGTGAGAGTATTCTACAGGAAGTTTACTACTCAGATCTCCTATAAATATCCATTCAGAGGCAGAAGGAAGGGGCATCTCAGAAAAATCAAGTTTAAGATTTTATTTAGATCTTTTTCTTTCCAAATTTTTATTGTATTTTTGAGTTTTTTCACTTTGAAGAAGAAGATTTGTAAAGAGAAAAAGGCTTTTGTATGAACCAGTGATAATTCGATAAAGGTTCTTATTTTCTTTTCATATCTCTTTTTGTTCTTTTAATTTTTTTTCTTCAATTCTTAATTGCTTTATTTTATGTATTCTTTAATCATCATACCTAGTTTAATCTAAATATGAGTAATTAATTCTCTTCGTAGTTTGCTAATCTCTCCACCAACTAAGTTTAGTTCTATAAGATGAATTGATTGAATTCTATACTTTTTGAAACCCTAGGTTTAAGTTGAGATTCTTAAAAATTAGTGATGAATTAAGTTAAACTAGTTTTAGGGTTACACTATTTAATGGTTATTCTTAGTTTATACTTAGATACTTTGGTAGGTTAATGTTAAGTCTAAAACGATTTTTCTTATGTTATACTTAAAAACTTTGATAAACTAATATTTAATTTTATCCAGTATACTTTAATTAAGATTTCTTTCTATCTTACTCATCTTGCTTGAATTTGAAGCAATATTCTAGGATCAATCTCTAAATTTAATATAATATTGATTATTAATAGACTAGTACTTAGTTATGGTAGATGATTAGTTGGCTATGATATCTATTTTTATTGATTCAACTCTTTTATAAATCATCTTTCTTTTCAAGTTCTACACAGAGAAACAGTATCGAAGCGTTTCTATCGCATCTCTCCCTGCGGATCGACTAGTTTAGCTCTTGCTACAATAGATTAATTGCGAGAAAACAGAAAACTTCTTAACCTTAACTTTTTCCTTTTTACTCTCTTTTTTCTTTCAATCAACCCGCAAGTCCCTCACACATTCCCACAAGAACATCAACAACGAGCCTGCAGGCTCGCCCAAAGTCACAACCTCCAAACACTCAAATACAAAGATTGAAACATTTGATAGTCAACTCCTTGACCACAAACAAATTACTCTCACATATACAAAAATTCTTATAGAATAGATATAGAAGAGATTGACACAAGTTTATGTGAAATGATTAGGGATTTGAAATTTGATGGTTCAAGAAAAACCTCAAGAAAAACTCTCTTAAGAATGTGAAAATGAGTAGCACAAAAGAAACTTCAAAACTTCTCTTTCAAACTTCTTTTTTCAAAACATATTCAAACTTCTTGTGAAACTCTCTACGATGGGTCCTATTTATAGGAGAGAGAATATAACTATTAGAAATTAATCTCAGTCATTAAAAGCAAGATTAAACCCATAAAAAATAAGAAATAGCCGTTTGGAATAAAACAAAACTGTTAAAATAAAAAAAAAATAGTCATTAAAAGGCAAATTTACCGCTCTGCATCTCTGGCGGTCAACCGGTAATGGCCCCAAAAAAGAGCTATTGCGCTCGATCGACTGCCAAAACAGGCCAACTGAAGACAGTGCTCAATTTGCTCTAGCGGTTGATCGCGCGACCGACCAACCTGGGCCTATTCAATTGAGCTGCAGCCATCAGTCAATCAGGCCCAGAGCACAAACTCATGTGCACGTCCGTGCACATGCTTGCCGACCGACAGAGCTCTGACTCTGCACTGCTCAGAGGGCGGTCGACCGACTTCAGCCCAAAAACACAATTTCTTTATTTTGAAAAACTCTTTTAAAAATCTAAATAAATTTCCATAAATTCTAAAAAAATAAGTTTTTATAAATACTATTTGACACAAATATGTATTACATAAAATCATCACGTATTACAAATAACTTCTTTTTGTATTTTCAAACTCATTTTGAAATCATAGAAACATGATTTTATTTAAACACAAAACAAGTTAAATAAAATTCAAATTATTTTGTTTAAACTACAAACGTAAAACTTTTGATCTTGAAAACTAATATCAAACCTTGGTGTATGTAAGCTTGAGCAATCAAATCTAATCTAAATTTTACAAAAATATAAACAACCTTACAAACATAAGTCTTCTTCTTGAAATGATTTTCCTCTTCATCTTGACCGATCAATACGTGATCCTTATTGAGCTTGACTTCTTTAGTGTTGGATATGATCTTTGTGCTTGAGCTCTGGAATTAATACTAGTTAGTTTCAAAACATAACTTTGAGTCTACTGATGAAGTTAAACACTAAATTCATGATCTTGATTAAACCTGAAGCTACAACATTACAAGATCATTAGGACTATAACTACATGAGTTAGTTATCATCAGAACTAGAGTGATGGGCCTTTAGGCTAACCATCTCTCCCTTTTTTATGATGACAAAACTCATGAAGTTATTTATGCATGGATTAGAGAAAATCTATATAAAAGTCCCCTTAACTTGTGCATAGCTAATAAACGAAAAGATATTCAATAAAATCTCAAAACATCAAACATACATTCATAAATAAACAAACATATATGCATAAAATATAAGACATGCATATATAAACACTCAATTTCTCTCACCCTTTTTGTCACATTCATCTAAAAGGGTAAAGAAAATAAAGTAAAGTTATATACGATATAAGTTCATGGCGAAGAGAGACGTGAAGTTTACTCCCCCTGTATATATGCATTATATGGAGAAGGCATGATCATGCCCTAAACCATATGGCACACATACAATGTATAGATGGAGATGGTAAGCACCCCTAAACACGTGTATTACATAAAGAAGAAATGTGAAGCTCTTCTTTATAAACACACTCATCATAAATTTATATATATAGGAGATGTTAAGCTTCCCTTGCATATAGACAATACATGTAAAAAACAAAATTTGAAAATATCCAACTTAAATATCAATTGAAATCAGATACCAATTGAAAAGAAAATAATTTTAAGTTTAGAGTATAGATACCACTTGAACTTTTAATTAAAACAAAACAATTTTTGAGGATATAGATACCAATTGAATATTGAAATCAAAACAATTCAAATTTCTTGCCACTTTTAGAAAAAGAGTAAGATCAAGACAAATCCATTTAAAAGTTTCTCCCCCTTTCAAACACTAACAAAATAAGTGCATAAGCTTGATAAAATAAAATAAATATATTGATATTTGAAATAAAATCAAGCTTAACGTGTGATAATTGTGCTATAAAAACATGTATGGATATTGCTAAATTTGCAAAATCAATCAAATCATATATATATATATATATATATATATATATATATATATATATATATATATATATATATATATATATATATATATATATATATATATATATATATATATATATATGTATGTATATATATGTATGCATATATATATCAATTGTAATTTAAAACCACTTGAAATTTGACTCATACACACATAGACAAACATGAATGAGCATTTAAAAATCAAATTGTTGACCCAAAGGTCATTAGCCCTAGTTTTGATGATGATAATCACATGAAATTATTTGATCTAACAGTTCTATCTATATAAGTTTCAGGTAAAAAAATAAATCAAGAGTGTGGCTTCTTCATAAAGACTCATAAGTTCATGAAGCCCTTAAGATGGTGATCCTAAAGATAAACTACCTAGATCAAGTTGACGAACTCATTCTAAGGATACAAGCTCAAGGAGTCTACTTTGGCTAAGAAGCAGAATGGTTTCGACAATTTTTTGAAGATATACCATTATGGTCAAAGCCAGTGCCCGCCATATGCATTCACTGCGATAATCAAGCAGGGATATCTAAGGTACAAAATTTTATATAAATTGGTAAGTCTAGACATATTCGTATATAATGGTAAGTCTAGACATATTCGTCGTAAAAATAATATCGTTAAGCAGTTGCTCTCAAATGGAATAATGTTTATTGACTTTGTCTCATAAAAAGATAATTTAGCGGATCCGTTTACGAAAGGTTTAAGTAGAGAGCGTATAAACTGCGCATCGAGGGGAATGGGTCTAAAAGCCTAACCATACTGAGTTAGCTTAATGAAAACCTCACTTAGCGACTGGAGATCCCACGGACTAAGTTCAAGAGAAAAAATTAGTTATGATTGACTCTGGTAGTAGGCACTTGAAGCTTGACTCCAACCTATTCCTATGGTGCACCCAAGTGCTTTCTACAAGTGGATTAAGGCTAAGCTTAATGCTTTTAATGATGCCTATATCTTGTTATTATAACAAGTAGGGGAGAGTAGACTACTTTTAATAGGACAATCACCTATGTAAGTATAGAGCTGGGTAGCTTTTTGGGAATCTCTATGGAGGCTGTTATTCTCTAAAGATATTCTCTGAAACAAGAATGTCCAGGGCCAAAAGGACACAACCGAAAACTAAAGTTGATTTTGAAAAGTTACTGTGTGAAGCTTGTTGACTAGGCTTATAATAACAGTTGACAGTTCAAAACTTAGTTCACTGATTAGCCAGTAAGTCTGATAAAGCTTTCGCTATGAAAGGTTCAAGACCTAGTTTACCTATGCGGATGCAGTTTCTTTTCTAAAGTACCTTTCACTAAAGAGTCAGTCTCTTTGTGTGTCAATTTCTTGAATCTCCATTCGTTGTGGGGGATTGTTGGGAAAATAAAGAATTAAATAGTGAATCTTTGAGCTAAATTAAGGCGAGATCCATAGAATCAACCAGATAATGGTTGGAGTTGTTCTCCTTCCATTAGGGATGAACGTGGTATATTTACATGTCCAATTCCATTTTAGAATGAATGAGATATTCAAGTCTAAACCTTGCCTAATTCAAAAGCTAAAAGGGACTAAAGATAGCTAAAAATATTTAGTTCTACATTGGATATGGGATGGCCAATTGAAGTGTATAAATAAAGGAAAATGGGAACAAGGGGCGCGCCCTTGGGGTACTTGGAGTTTTCGCGCGCGATTGAAAGAAACCATGCCCACACGCACGGGCGCACTGCCGCTCACCTAGTCCAGTGCCATCGCCGCCAGGGCTCGGGCCCAGGCCTGGGCGTGTGATCCAACCCGGCCCGGTTCAACCGGGCCACACGGGTTTGGTGTACAAGCAGGTCTCGACCCGGTCTGGAACAAACAGAAACTCTTCCAACCATTGCAACGAACAGGCGGGTAGCGGAGCGGGTCAAGACCTACTTGTACACCAAACCCGTGTGGCCCGGTTCAAAAAGAATCGGGCTGGGTCGGATCACACGTCCGGACCCGGCCCCGGCGCCGGGCCAGGCAGGTGGCGGCACGCGCGCGCGTTTGGGCATGGTTTTCCCCTAATCGCGCGCGAAAACACCAAGTACCCAAAGGGCACACCTTTTGTTCCTATTTTCCTCTATTAGTACACTTCAAATGTCCATCCCATATCCAATGTGAGACTAAATATTTTTAGTTACCTTTAGACCCTTTTAGCTTTTGAATTAGGCAAACTTTAGACGTGAATATCTCATTCATTCTAAAATGGAATTAAACATGTAAATATATCACGTTCATCCCTAATGGAGGAGAACAATTCCAACCATTATCTGGTTGATTCTATCAACGGATCTCGCCTTAATTTAGCTTAAAGATTTACTGTTTAATTCTTCATTTTTTCCAACTATTGTGCATGTCGGGTGACTGGCCAGTTGACCGACTATAAACCCTTTTGCTCTCTATTGGGGATCGGTCAACCAATCGCCAACAGTCATATTTTTTATTGTTGGCGGTCGACCAGGCGGTCGACCGACCTGGCAGTTCTGGCACCTTTTTGCTTTAATGATTATATTATTAGAGAGTTATTTAAGGCCTAATCCAAAATGGCTATATGTGTTTTTCTCTCTATTTTTGAGTACCTATATATGGTAACCCTATTAATCATTAGAAGTAGATAACAACTTAAGAACCAAGAGATAATTCTCTCTCATTTCTGATTCAATTTTCAAAGAGAAAATTTCAAAAGAGAAGTGTTCTTCAATTCAAATCCCATTCCAAATTTCTCTTGTTTTGATTCTCAAACTCCATTGTTTACAAGTTTTCCTAACTACAAATCTCTGAGCTAAAAGTTCATTCTTGGTTATAATATTGCATTTGTGAGCCACTTTGGTGATCTAGAAAGGTCATCTTCTTCATTGTTGTTGAGAAGAGTTGTAGAGGTTGAGGCCTCATACGAGCTTGTGGGTTGTTATTTGTAAAGTGTAAAAGATATCAAGTGAGAAGACTTGCAGGTCTGGTTCGTTCTTGAGAGAACGTGTAGAGTGGTGATCTTGCGAGATCAAACAGTAGTGGAAATATTTCACGCGGTGAAGGCGGGAACGTAGAGTGTGGCTCGAACCTCGAAACAAATCCTTTTGTGTTTGTGATTACTTAATCTCTCTTTCTTATCTCTTTAACTCACTATCTCTATTTGCATGCTATAATTGCTCTCATTCTATTACAATCTTCTATTGTGAAATTACTTATTGTGTTGGATATTGTTATTTGCTTGGATTGCTAGACTTAGTTGTTACACATTATTTGCCATTAACCTGTAGCCATCACCTATTCACTCCCCTCTAGGTGATTTACAGTTGGTATCAGAGCCTAAACCCTAGTTTTAGGTTTAACCACCTTAGAGAGATCCTCTAGTTGGCTATATTTATTGCATTTGTTACTTAGTTTATATTATTTCTTGATTTCATGGCATCACACAACTTCTCTAGCATTAAGTCCCCACCCAAGTTTGATGGGTTGAATTTTCCCATATGAAAAGTGAAGATGACCCTTTTCCTTAAGTCTCTAGGATTTAGGGTTGCAAAAGTCATTACTAAGGAATTTGTAGAACCTCATGGTGAGTTCATGGTCTGAGGCAACCGCTGAGGATTATGAGGCCAATACAAAGGCATAATATGCACTAACAAAAGTATTGAATGATAATGACTACCTCATAAGTTAAGCTTTCTAAGATTGATTTACATGCTTGAAAATGAATCTATAGGTGAAATGCTTACTCGTTTTACTAAAAGCACTAATGGTTTGTCTTCCTTAGGTGATTCTATTGATAATTATCAAAAGGTAAGAAAGGTGATAAGAGCTCTTCCCAAGGGCTTGGAAGGTCAAGGTAACTACTCTAAAGAAATTAATGATCGTGAGGAGATGAACTTCTTGGGATTTATTGGAAACTTCAAAAGTCGTGACACTGAAATGAAGATGCGAGAAGGAGAGAACCTACCAAGAAGAAATTGATTGCTTTCAAAGTAAACCCCTCCATTGAAGATCAAGAAGAGTCATCGGAAAAAGGTGAAGAAGACTTCTCATGCTTATTCGAAAGATGGAAAAAATGTTCTATAAGAAGAGGAGACAAAATAACTACCGAAGAGGTAGACCAGTTTGAAAAGAAGGAGGAGATGAATCCTTACTTTCATTGTAAGAAAATGGGACATCTCATAGCGGATTGTCCATCTCTACAAGCAACCACATCAAAGAAGTTGCATAAGAAGAAGAAGACCTTGAAGACCATTTGGGATGACTCGGAAACGGAGTTCGACCATGAAGAGATCGACAACGCAAATGTTTGCTTTATGGCAAACGGAGAGGAAACTTCAAAGGAAACTCTTGAAACCACTCTAGATGTGATGAACTTACCATGAATTAATTAGCTCAATTTTTTGAAGAACTTCAAATTAGGTATGAGATTTTCAATTTTCAAACAAGAAATTGAGAAAAGAAAATAATAAATTTTTGAAAAATAAACTAGAGCTTATTTTGAAAGAAAAGAAGATCTTTCATTGTGTTTTCAAAAGAGTAAAGATGATTTTAAAAATCATAAACGTTTTTGAAAAAAGCCCTAGGACAAGTTTTGATAAAAATGGATTTCAAATTTTGAAATATAGAATAAATGATTTAGATTTTACTATAAAGATTTGTGCTTTCAATGTTAAGAAGCTAGATACTATGGTTTCAAAGGGTAAAACCCAAGGAAAACAAATTTCATATGCTCACACCAAGCATGATCATAATAAACATCACCATTATGCATTTATTTATGGCAAAGTGTACATTAGTATATATTGTAGCCGCAATTGTCATTTAACCAAGTTTTGTTATTCAAAATTAAATATGAAAGCTAAAAATGTATGGGTTTGAGAAAATACTAACCCGAAAGACCCAAAAGATATGGATACCAAAGAACACACCAAATTCATTTGATGTAGGTGTGTCATCCTCCAAGACGTAGGAGGAGACGATGCCTTGGTGATGAATGCATTGAAGCGCAAAGATACGATTTTGTAAATGCATCACTATGAAAAAGGCTAGGTGAAAAATCCACCTATTTGGAAAACATTTGGCTATGTTGGTAACCTCTCAAAATTTATATTCTTTTCAAAATTTGACGTTATTGCATGTTTAGCCTACAATGCTCTATTTTACTTTAGAAGTGTAATGATCATGGTTAATATATTTATGCAAGCATATATGAGCCACACATGTTGATTAACTAGTTTCTAGTGTTTTTTAACCATGCTTTAATAGATTATCTCCATGTAATATCAAAATTGTTTGACAATATGTTTGGTATATGCGTATTCTCTTAATCATAACATTTTGTCATATATTATGTCCTTATATATACATCATACCTATTGTATACATCTACTGTTGATATGAATATTTTTTAAAATTTAAAAGGTAATTTTAGTATTTAATTTATATATTAAGCAAATTCAAATAAGAAAAGTAAAGAGCACCTCAATTCATTATTTAGAGGAAGTATGAAGAGAAATCCAGAACCCTTCAAGGGAATACGGCTTCATTTCTTATTTAATTGGCATAATTTTTGAATTAAATCCATATACTTTTAACAAAGTTTTCCATCAAAATATTTTGTCACTTAATATCTGGATCATAGACTATCTTTTGTAGTCCATTTTATTATATAGGATTTTGTAAAAAACTTTCTTCAAAATTTGTTTTCTGTTTTTATTTTCTAAAACTATTTTTCTGTCTGGGAGCAGTTTCGGTCGACAGGGCGGTCGACCGACTAAGCTTGTCATTGGTTTGCCCTTCGGGCGGTCGACCGAGCTGTCAACCGACATCTGAGACCGCACTTGCCAATGCTCTCGGGTTGGTGCCGGTCGAACGGGCAGTCGACCAATAGTCGGCTAAATATGTATATATGTTGTTGTTTGTGGGAAACTCTAGTTCTATTTTTTTTCCTTCCCTCTCCTAAATTCTGCCGATCCCTTCCTCTTCACCCATCCTTTCCCTCTCTCTCACTCCCAAATCTTTCAAATTTCCACAAAATTTCCTCAAGATGATCATCTAGCACCCCACTAACTCAATTTGGAGAAGAGATTTTCAGTTTTTCTCAGGTATAATTTTTCTTATCTTTTTTTTATTGTTCCTTTGATTTTGTTTCAAGAAAATTTTTGTGGATAGTTCTCAATTATGCTATTGTTTCAAACTTTCACAACCTTATTTATCTAGATCCTTTATTACAGCATCTAAACGTCAAAAATTAAATAAATCCAAATAACCTGAATCATTCTCTAGGGCCAAAAATGTTTTTGTCTTTGAGAATGCTATGTTCAAACACTCTATTAACTGTAACAAGCATGTCATTTGTAGTTGATATGTTGTTCTAGCTGACTTGACCACTTAAATCTTATTCACATTCTCAAAACTAATTTCTTAGATCATTTTGTGACTATTAAGGAGCAAGTTTGTCCCGATTTGGTCTAATATTTCAACTCTAATCTTTCTTTGTTGATAATCATATCAAATCTCATGTCAAGGATGTGGATATCAACATTTCTCTTGAATGTTTTGCTAGAATTTTTAAACCATCTTGTGATGGTGTAGAAATCTTTCATTTCAATCTTCACGATTTTGAGTACCCTGACGGTGAGAGTGCTCTCACCGCTTCTCGTCCGTTACATGATGATGATAACCCGGGCCTAGTGAGGAATGAGAAGGTGAAGTCTACACGTTTCCCGCTCAGATCCTCGCTGAGATCATTTTTTATAATCTCCTGCCTAAGGGGAATATATTCATGCCCGTGGTTGTGATCCCTACTCATCTATTGCCTTCTGAAAAGTATTAAAGTCAACATCCCTCATCTCATCATCAATTTTATGCTATCTGATCACTTGCTGATTCACACTAGGAATCTCCCATACGGGATGCTCCTTACCCGTCTTTTCATGCATTTCAGAATCAATCTCTCTAGTGAGAAAGTCGTAACCCCCTCTGTTGATATCAATAGCACCCTCTTGAAGAGGATGCATGTTGGTATTCATGTTCAGGCTTTTCCTCATCCTACCTCAGCTCCTACCTCACCTCTTGTCTAATCTTTTGCCTTCGGTTCCTCCTCTTCAGCTCTGATTCTTATGCAGGTATGATGACCCAGCTGAGTGATCTCTCTCCACACATCACTCCTTCCACAGAGAGGGTCCTTGCGAACCAGGAAGCTATCCAGAGAGAGCAACAGAACAACATGGCTTATATGTGCTCCTCCATCAAGTATCTTCAGCATTATGAGGACTACAATTTCTCCAGGCACATTGCTTGTACCTGTTCCAGATGCATATGGACGTCCTCTCCCTCCAACTGGTCCACCATTTAATCTGTGGACGGCTCCTCAGGATTTCTCAGTGGCATATCAGCCAGTTGCTAAGCTCGAAGAAGACGTGAACTAAGAAGAAGTTGCATGACTCCTCCCTATTTTTGATGTATGACAAAAGGGGAGAAGTAGTAGAGCTATTTTGATATTGTATTTTGGTACTAGTTTATTTTGTCTTGGTATTGTTGTTGAGACTATGGTGCTTTCATGATGGACACTAGTTTATGTTGGATGGATGATGGATGCCTGCTTTTTATCTATACCATTGATATGTTTCTTCACATTTGCATGTATATGCTCATTATTGAAGACTTCTATTTTATAATACATGTCTATGCTTATTTTCCTTATGTCATAACCCATGCGTTAATGATTGTTTAGCTGTTGATGATCATTTTTTATGGAGGTTGGTGGTTATGGATGATTGGAGGAAAACCTTTATGCATATAAACTTAACTAACATATCTTGTTATGCATAATGTGTTGGTGATTGCAAAGAGCTTCATTGGTGTAATATCATATTGTTGGGGAAATGAAGAATTAAACTGTGAATTTTTGAGCTAAATTAAGGCGAGATCCATTGATAGAATCATTCGGATAATGGTTAAGAGTGTGTTCTCCTTCCATTTGGAATGAACGTGGTATATTTACATGTTCAATTCCATTTTAGAATGAATAAGATATTCAAATCTAAAGTTTGCCTAATTTAAAAGCTAAAAAGGACTAAAGGTAGCTAAAAGCATTTAGTCCCACATTAGATATGGAATGGACAATTGATGTGTATAAATAGAGAAAAATAGAAACAAAGGGCGTGCCCTTTGGCTACTTGGAGTTTTTGCGCGATTGGGGGAAATCATTCCCATGCTCGCGCGTGCCGCCGCCACCCGGCCGGCCTGTCACCAGTGTCGGGGTTGGGGCTCGGGTCCAGACGTGGGCGTGGGATCCAACCGGCCCAGTTCTTTTTGAACCAAGCCATATACGAGTTTAGTGTACAAGCAGGTCTCGACCCACTGCGCTGCAACGGTTGAAAGAAACTGCTACAGTGGTTCTTGTCTGGAATGAACAGATGCAATAGTTCAGACAGAACCGTTGCAATCGCTTTGACTCCAAATGACAGATTTGACCTCCACTAGACTCCCAGGAGCGCTATAAATAGCGCTCCGTTCCATGATTCTAAACATACAAAAATCATTTCCTCCTCTCTTCCTTTACACTGAAGATCAGTTCTGAAGAGTCAGACTGAAGATCAGAGTTCTAAAGAAGTTCTGAAGCAAGGAAAAGATTCGTTCTGAAAGAAGGCTTAGAAAATTCAACAGATTCTTAAATAAAATTATTGTCTGAATCTTTGTCTTCCTAAGATATTAATTCTTCTCTCCCTCCTTTCTCTACAGTGGATAATCCTCCAAAGTTAAGGCAAATATTCTCCCTGAAATTTGTTTTCGTCCTACTACATTGAAATCTTGTGAATGTACTGATTAATTATAGTTCGACCGTACGGTTATTTGGTAGTGCTATCCAAATAATGTGAAGGAGTGTTGTATCTTGGGAGACAAGCGTTCAGTAACCCGTTAGCACCGTAGTGGAGGACGTAATTGTCTTAAGGAGATTCGCTACATGCGTACCCACTCTAATTGCTGCATAAGTGAACTAACATTCTTTGTACAGGGGTTATACTGAAATATTTATGCTCATAAATATTACAGTATATTGAGACTGACTAATATTAGTCTAATTGGTCTTTAACTAAGGAAGGTAATTGAAAGGTGGTTCTGTAATTAAGGAACATTCTACTGAATGAAAAACCTCCCACCTGATATTAACTGACTTAGCCAATTAGATCAATGACATTGATTAGTGTCAGATATATCCTGGTTATAACATTCTTAAGACAATTATCGTTCTTGAAGTAACTTACTTCTGTTTTGTTTGAATTACAGAAAATATCTGAGACTAATCAAGATAGTACCAGTAAGGTACCGAACATGCAAATTCAACAGATGATGGTGTCTACTTCCTAACCCGAAGCGGGAGAAGGCAGGAAAATTTGATGGCACTGAATTCAAGAGGTCGCAATAGAAGATGCTCTTTTACTTGACCACTCTGCATTTGGCCAAATTCCTTCAAGAGGATCCACCGGAACCCAGAACTGATCGGGACTCAGTCCTTGCAGTTGATGCATGAACGAAAGGTAACTTTCTTTGTCATAACTATCTCTTAAATGGACTGAATGACTCTCTTTACAATGTCTACAGTCCTATCACAACGACAAAGAAGTTATAGGCAAGTTTTGAAAAGAAGTTCAAGACTGAAGATGCAAGTACCAAGTCTTGATAAAAAGTACAAGACTAAAGATGTCGGTACCAAGAAGTTCGTCGTGGGACGATTTCTAGAGTACAAGATGCTGGATAGCAAGATTATGATCAGTCAGGTGCAAGAATTCCAACTTATCTAGCACGAGATAGAGGCTGAAGGTATGATTCTACCTGAAACTTTTAGGTTGCTACTATCATAGAGAGACTCCCGTCTGCATGGAGAGATTTCAAAACTACCTGAAGCACAAGTGCAAGGAGCTAAAGTTAGAAGATCTCGTTGTGAGGCTTCGGATTGAAGAGGACAACTGTAAGTCCGAGAAAAGGAGCAACAAGAACTCCTATGAATCCAAGGCCAATGTGATCGAAGACTCAAAGGGAAAAGCGTCTACTTCTAAAAACTTGAAGTGAAAGAAGACTACCCAAGGGTATAAAGGTAAGAACAAAGAAGGCAAGAATAAGCGCTTCAAGGGAACTTGCTACATCTGCAACAAAAGGGGACACAAGAATGAATATCACGGTCATCCCAAAAAGAACAAGAAGGCTCATCCACAGGAAAACCTGACTGACCATGCGCCACCAAACCTATCAGTTGTGGTGTCAGAAGTGAATCTGACAACCAACAATAAGGATTAGTGGGTAGACACTAGGGCTACTCAGCATATTTGCTCTAAGAAATTATTATTCTCTAATTATCAAATACTAGACAATGATGAGCAACTCTTCATGGAAAACTCAGCCGTCTCCAAGGTTGAGGGAAAAGAAAAGATCATCCTAAAGTGGACATCTGGGAAGGAGCTCACTCTAAACGATAAACTACATGTTCCAGTTATCCGCAAAAACTTGATCTCTAGATCAATCCTTAGTAAGGAAGGTTTTCGAATGTTTTTCGAATCAGATAAATTTGTACTTACTAAGGGTGGGATGTATGTGGGTAAGGGTTATCTTGTTAATAGCCTATTTAAGGCCAATGCTGCTGTAGTGGACAAAAAGTCCTTATATCTATACCCAAAGCTTATAAATAAAGAAAAATCTTCTGTTTATTTGCTTGAGTATACTATTTTATGGCATGCTAGATTAGGGCATGTAAATTATAAGTCCTTGCGAAACTTGTCTAATTTAGGATATATTCCTAAACTCAAGAAATTCGCAAGTTTGAGATTTGTGTTGAATCCAAGTTCGCAAAAAATTTATTTCATTCAATTGATCGAAATACAGAACCTTTAGGGTTAACTCATAGTGACTTGTGTGACTTGAAATTTACGCCAACAAGAGGCGAAAAAATATTTTATTACTTTTATTGATGACTGTGCAAGATACTATTCTGTATATTTTAAACAATAAGGATAAGGCAATGAATATGTTTCTAACATATAAAGCCGAATTTGAGAATTAACTCAACAAGAATATAAAGATTCTAAAATCTGATCGAGGCGGAGAATATGAATCAAATGAATTTAATGAGTTATGTGCTAATTTTGGTATAATTCATCTACAGCACCATATACTCCTCAGCAAAGTGGGATTGCTGAACGGAAGAACAGAACTTTAAAGGAGATGGTCAATTCCATACTCGTAAGTTCTGGAGCTTCACAGAAATTGTGGGGGGAAGCTCTGTTAAATACAAATTATATTCTAAACAGAGTACCCTATAAGAAACTTGGTCTTACACCATTTGAATTATGGCATAGAAGGGTACCTTCCTACTATTACCTCAAAATATGGGGCTGTCTTGCAAAGGTACTAGTACCACTACCTAAAAGGACTAAGTTAGGAGCAAAAATAATGGACTGCATATTCATAGGCTTTACCTTGAACAGCAGTGCTTATAAATTTCTATTACATGAATCAGAAATACCAGATATTCATGTAAACATAATTATTGAATCGAGAGATGTGTTCTTTGAAGACATCTTTCCATATAAATGGAAAGAAGATAAGACTTCTAAAAAAAGAACACATGAGATGGCGTTCAGGGATGACAGACCCGAGAAACCAATTGTTAATACAGAAGTTGAACTAAGAAGAAATCAGAGATCAAGAATCTCTAAATCTTTTGGCCCAGATTTCATAGCATATGCTATTGAAAGCAACCCACGAACATTTAAAGAGGCTATTTCTACCCCAGAAGCACAAATGTAAAAAGAAGTTATAAATAACGAAATAGAATCCATCCTAAGTGATCATACTTGAGAATTGGCAAACTTGCCTCCTGGCAGTTGATTAGTCTCTAAAACTATATATTTCATATCACATCTTCACATCTGTTTAATATTAAATTCTACTAATAACACCTCTCATGCATGTTTCTAGGTCCATAGTGTGCAATGAAGAAGAAGACCCTAAATTACCATTTAATGGGTGATTAAAGGCCTATAATATAGCCATTGACTTTGGAGAGCTGATTCGTCAAAACCAGGGGCCCAAAACCAGAAACCGGGATCTGCAGCAGACAGGGGATATACGCAACAGCACGCGGCATAAGGCGCCACGCGCGCGGATCTAAAAGAGCCGCTATGACCGTGTTTGCGGTTGTAAGGGCGTGGCCGCGCCCGTGCTTTGGATCAGGGGTTGTCCCCTGGCCCCTTTACCTTGATGCCTATAAATACCCCCTGGGGTTCTTCTTCAAGGAGATATACATAGAGTAGTGTAGTTTTCTTTCCATGTTGTGGTTTAGGGTAGTTTAGTTAGTTTTTCTTCTTTTTCCTCTTTGTATTTTCCATTTCTTTTAGATCTTGTAATAGGAGAGAGAGTGATACATGAGTGGAAAGTAAAAGTGCTTGTAATAGAAGGTGACAAGTTATGAAAGGTTCTCTCTTTATCTCTCTTTGTTTTCAATCTAACTCTTTTTACATGTTTAGCTAATTTTTCTCTCATGGCAACTAACCACTAACTTCTAACTTGCTAACTTCTTACTTGATAATCCACATGAATCTAATAGCCTCTACTTGGCCTTACTCTTGTAGGAGCCATTGATGGCTCATGATGATGGATCTAACACTCTAACATCCTAACTCTCTAACAAGCTAACATTACTTTACTTTATGCTTACTCTTGTTTAGTTTTGATGGTTTAAGTGTAGCTTGAACTTGTTTTGTTGAGTTTAGATGTGAAAGTTATCGTATGGGTCATGCTCTGAAATTCTCTTGAATCAAGGACTAGTGATGGCCAAGAATACATGTGAGGCAACTATCACTAAGAGATTAGCATGGTTAGTGGAGCCATTAGTAGTTAATAGTCATGCGTTTTCTTTCTTTTTCACTTTGTTTTAGAAATATCAAAAATCACAAATATCTTCTTTTCTATGTTTCCCACTTCTTCGTATTTCACCGTACTTCTCTTTTCCATTCTTTGTTTTCCTTTCTTTTCATTCTTTCAAACATTGAAGAACTTTTAATACACACGTGAATCAACTGATAAAACTTTTATAGCCTCCTGTCCTTGTGAATTCGACTCGTTTTAGTCTCTATGCTATAACGGAAGTATCGAGGAAGCCAAAGCACACACACTTTAACTCTTGATTTCAAAACGACATATTTTGTGCACGATTTCCCCTGATCAAATTTTGGCGCCATTGCCGGGGATGGGAACAGTTTGATTTCATATTTTTGTTAACTTTTCTTCTTTGTTTTTTAGTGGGCAGGTTATAGTTTTAGTATTGCAGAGGTCCACACTTGGTTTTGTGTGGTTAAGTAAACTCTTGTATATTCTTATACCCTGCTGCTTGTTTTTGTTTATATTACCTGTGCACTGTAATAATTAAGAACTAAAATATGGTAATTAGATAATTTAAAACGGTTGGACATTTGCATCTAGGCACGTGTCAATTTCAATTCCGGTATATTGTATTTTATTCTTGTGTTGTTGTGATCTTGATGGAGGTGTACATAATAGTTAGGACAAACACTTCAGTAATTTACTCGCTTTTTTGTGTTCATTCTTATCTATATTGTACTCTTGCACAAATTGAACTTAAGGGTAACACCCAATACAACATAAGGTGGGGAAGTCATTACCCTCTCTTAGCCTAAAAATCACCTCCCCACTCACACAACTCAAGCCTAAATAAAATTTGCTAGACGTTGGCCCCTAGGGACATCTCAGACTCATTTAAGAGATTGACCTAAGGGGAAAGTTGTTAGAAGTTGACTTTTATCAAATCGGTGTTTAAGGTTGGGGATTGAGAGGCGAAACCTCGAAGAATAGTGGTTTGGCATAATTAGGCTCGTTGCTCTGGCACGGATACCTCCACTGATCTTGCCCCTACCTTGCCGATTAACTCGCAGTCAGATTCTGACAATGTACCCCTCGTGGACAGTTTAACCAGTTAGGAGTCGTCTAAGTCTAAGTCAACCCTAGTATAGGCTTGTTTTCTTTTTCTTTTTCTTTATTTGTTTGTTTGTTTGTTTTTCTTTTTTATTTTTGTAAATTGTGAAATGGATTTCAACAACAACAATTTTTTCAATCCTAATATGAATTCATATTTCACCCTGACCTCATTTGACTCGAATAACTCCAACCCGGCTATGTACAATATGAAACAACCATATATGCTGGGTTGGGATTATCTGACTCAATATGACCCATATCCCAAATCTTATAATTTTCAAAATAATTTTCACTCTTCACAGAGTTCATGGGGATTCATCTCCCCGAGTCAAATTTTTAACTATCTTGTCCACAATATTCACAATATTCATTCCCCGATTCTGCTTCATATCCTCCTTTTTTGTTCCACCAACTGAGGAAAAATCCAATTTGGAAAGAAATATGGAAGCCATGCTTGAATCCCAACAATAAATTCAAAATTTGGTCAATTCACAATTCTTCCCAAATCAAACTCCATACAATCTTTTTCTAGAATATCCAATTGAAGAAGAATCTGAGTTAGAAAAGCATTTGGAAGCCTTTTATGAAACAGTGCAACGATTTCAAACTATGTTGGACTCATCATCTCAATAAAATTTTCAAGAGTCATGCTCATCTTTTCCAGCCGCACCAATTCAAAATGAACAACCATCAGTCCTAAACTTGAGTATGGAACCTTTGCGTGAGTCCGAACAGCAATTGCAAAATCTTATGGACTCACAATTTCACCACAATTTTCAAAATCAACTTTCATACTGACCTTTTTAAGAAGAACCAATTCCAAAATGTATGGAAGACATGATTCAGACTCAAAATTCTGCTACCCAGCCTATCAGTAGGTTAGACTCTATAATGAGCGATTTGATCAATGAGAGTAAGGACAGTCTTTCTTGCCAACCTTTGACCAATCCTTATATCCCTAACTCCATGATTGGTCCCAAGAATCATGCTATTTTGAAAACTAAGATTCAATTTCAGAACGAACATTTGAACTTGACTAAACTCCATATTATGAAAGTCGCCTGGACATTCTGGCAAGTTATCCCTTTCCTGAAATTGAAATTAAACCTGAATGTGATTCCGAACCTCATGTGAGTAATTCCATTTCACTTTTTCATTCAATAATGACCCCGGTATCTTTACCAGATTTTTTCTCTATTCTGAAGTCAACATTGAATCTTATACCAGTGCACTATGAAATCGAATTACCAATATCTTATGATCATACTCATTGTTGGGGAAAGTGTGTGAACATCAATTATTTGGTTTGGACCCTATTTTTGAACCCATTTCGACTCTCATTGTTGAATCTCGACTTGATCTGAGTCAAATTCCCGAGTCGGTATCGATTTTTGTTCCTATTCCATTTGAGTCCAAATCAATCATCTCCCAAAATCACACTTCATTGTTGGACAAGAATGTTGAAGAAAATGACTCAGTAATTATTTTTGAAAATTAGAAATTAGATGGGGATAATTTTTTAAATAAGGCCATTCATTCAATCATTCTTTTATTGGGTTTATTAGAGAGGTCACTGGTGGTTATCTGCAAGATTCACGATATCTTGATTGGGTAGCAACTCTTGGCCCAATCAGACCATCATCGGAACCACCACCATGAGGTAATTTTCCTTCTCTTCCCATTTGTTTCATGTATATACAACATTCACAATGCATTGAGGACAATGCATGAAATAAGTGTGGGGGAGGGTTTACTAACGTAAGTTAGTTTTAAATTTTCTTTCTTTTCCACTTCTATTTAGAAAATGTTTAGAGAAACCCTCTTCTTTTTCTTTTTACGAAACTTTTTGAAACAAGATAAATAGTTTTGATTTATTTTTAAGAAAATTAAGATTATCTTAGGAATTAGGAAGACCTAAAATTATGAAATTTAAACTGAGTCAAAATAATAGATCTTGTTTAAATTTTAAGATAAGAAAGTAAGATTGGAAAGATAATTTGATCTTGAATTTTTAGCCTTAGATTTATGCACTTCACACTTAAACAATTTTTGGGATTGAAACAAAGACTGAAAATATCATAAAAAATATATTAAAAATGAAATAATGATAAAACCACTTATTGAAGTTGGGTAATTATGCCTCAGGAAGCACGATTATTCAGGCCTAAAACAGTAGGCAAAAAAATAAAATAATCCCCTTTAGTTTTGTGGCCTTGTTTACTCGAGTCCTTAAGTCCGAGGGATGTTTTCTCATCTGGTGTCATAAGATCATCTAGTTTGGGAGTCACTGGCTAAAAGCTCACTACCTGAGTAAGTTAGAAAGCTTAAGAAAACTAAGGGAAGAAAAAATAATAATAATATAAATAAATGACATAAAAGTTAGAGTCGATATCCAAAAAATCTTCACAGTTCACAAAATGCATATTTTTCTAAGAGTTTTATGAAAGATCAAAGAATCAATTCAATTTTAAATCTTACATTTAATTTATAACAAGATTTTCCATTTCGACTTTGTTTAAGGAAGAATAATTTCTAGATAACCTATGACCTTGGATCACTTATATTTTCGCAAAAATGCTTCAACACTTTTTTCTATTTTAAAAATGCGTTTTTAAAATGCTAATATTTGTTTTCTTTTACTATGAATTTTGTGGGTTTAATTTGCTGAAAACCCTCAGGAGACAAAACTCCTCTTCGAGAGAAAACCTAGAGGTTTAACGGCTTGTTGCACATGCTCAATGTAATCGCGTCACCTGCGAAAGTGCTGTAACAATTCTTTTAGTTTTTGTTTTG
The DNA here is from genome assembly GCA_038442645.1 of Agave tequilana. Lineage (NCBI taxonomy): Eukaryota > Viridiplantae > Streptophyta > Magnoliopsida > Asparagales > Asparagaceae > Agave > Agave tequilana. Next base: position 76,018 of record JAVJIF010005515.1, read on the forward strand.
CTCGGGACGAGAAAAAGATAAGTGTGGGGTTGTGATTAGTCTCTAAAACTGTATATTTCACATCACATCTTCATATTTGTTTAATATTAAATTCTGCTAATAATACCTCTCTTACTTGTTTCTAGGTCCATGGTGTGCAATGAAGAAGAAAACCCTAAATCACCATTTAATGGGTGATTAAAGGCCTATAATATAGCCATTGTCTTTGGAGAGCTAATTCGTCAAAACCAGGGGCCCAATACCAGAAACCAGGACCTGTAGCAGACAAGAGACAGACGCGACAGCGCGCGGCAGGCGGTGCCCTGCGCGTGGCTCTAGAAAAAACTGTATGGTCGCGTTTTCGTGGTAATTGGTCGCTAATGTTGCATATTTAATATCATATTTCGCCATACGGGCGCGGCCGCGGCCGTGCTTTGGGTCACGGGTTGTCCCCCTGGCCCCCTTTCCCTTGATGCCTATAAATACCCCCTGGAATTCTTATTCAGGGAGATATACAGAGAATAATGTAGTTTTTTATCTTAGGGTAGTTTAATTTAGTTTTTCGTCTTCCTCCTCTTTGTATTTTCTATTTCTTTTAGATCTTGTAATAGAGAGAGAGTGATACATGAGTGAAAAGTAAGAGTGCTTATAATAGAAGGCGATAAGCTATGAAAGGTTCTCTCTTTACCTCTCTTTGTTTTCTATATAACTCTTTTTACATGTTTACCTAATTTTCGCTCATATCAACTAACTACTAACCACTAACTTACTAACTTCTTACTTAATAATCCATATGAATCTAATAGCCTCTACTTGGCCTTGCTCTTGCAAGAGTCATTGATGAGTCATGATGATGGATCTAACACTCTAACATCCTAACTCTCTAATAAGCTAACATTACTTTATTCCATGCTTACTCTTGTTTAGTGTTGATGGTTTAAGTGTAGCTGAACTTGTTTTGTTGAGTTTAGATGTGAAAGTTATCGTATGGGTCATGCTTTGAAACGCTCTTGAACCAAGAACTAGTGATGGTCAAGGATACATGTGAGGCAACTATCACTAAGAGGTTAGCATGGTTAGTGGAGCCTTAGTAGTTAGTGATTTTCTTTCTTTTTCACTTTATTTTAAAAATATCAAAAATCACAAATATCTTCTTTTCAATGTTTCCCACTTCTTCGTTTTTCATCGTACTTCTCTTTTTCGTTCTTTGTTTTCTTTTCTTTCATTCTTTCAAACATTAAAGAACTTTTAACACACATGTGAATCAACCAGTAAAGCTTTTATCGCCTCCAGTCCTTGTGGATTCGACTAATTTTAGCCTCTATGCTATAATGGAAGTATCGAGGATGCCAAAGCACACACTTTAACTCTTGATTTCAAAACGACATATTTTGTGCACGGTTTTCCCCCGATCAGTAGTAAATCAATTGGGAGTAAGTGAATTTTCAAAAGAAAATTAAAACTGATAGATCTATCGATAAGTACAAGCTAGATTAGTAGTCAAGAGTTATCGACAAAAGAAAGGGTTTCACTACTTTGATACTTTATTCACCAGTAACAAGAATAATTTTCATTCGGATGCTACTTGCGATTGCAGTATTAAACAACTTAGATATTCATCAAATGAATGTCAAGACTGCATTCTTAAATGGTGAATTAAATGAAAAAAATATATATAGAGCAATCTAAAGGATTATAGTCAAGAGCCAAGAACATAAAATATGTAAATTAGTTAAATCCTTACATGGTCTAAAGCAAACTCTAAAATAATGGCATGAGAAATTGATAGTGTCATTATCAAAGATAGATTCACTATCAATGAATGCGATAAGTGTGTATACACTAAAATAGTTAGAGATGCATGTATCATTGTCTGTCTATATATAGATGACATGCTGATACTTGGGACTAATATTGAAGTTATTAAGTCCACTAAAAAATGTTATCCAACAATTTTGATATGAAGGATCTGGGGATTGCTGATATAATTTTAGGAACTAAAATTACAAAAACACCAGATGGAATCAGTCTATCTCAATCTCACTACGTGAAAAAGATGATAGAAAGATTCAATTACAGGATAAAGAAAATACAAATCATTTTCTCCCATACATCCACCTTCGCAGAAATACAGGAACTGGAGTATAACAGTTAGAGCATTCTCAGATTATCCAAAGTCTAATATATTTAATGAATTGTACTAGACCTGATATTGCTTATGTTGTAATCAAATTAAGCAGATACACTAGTACCCCTAGTGGTGATCATTGGACTGCTTTACTACGAATATTAGGTTACATATCACATACCAAGGAATATGCCTTGAGATATGGACAATATCCACTGTACTTGAAGGATACAGTGATGCTAATCGGAATGTAAATTCTGAAGAATCAAAATCAATTAGCAGATACGTATTTACTCTTGGAGGAGCAGCAGTATCTTGAAAAGCTTCCAAACAAACGTGTATTGCCCGACCTACAATGGAATCGGAATTTATAACATTAGATAAGGCTGGAGAAGAAGCAAAATGGTTTCGACAATATTTGAAGGATATACCATTATGACCAAAGCCAGTGCCCGCCATATGCATTCACTGCGATAATCAAGCAGTGATATCTAAGACATAAAATTTTATATATAATCGTAAGTCTAGACATATTCATCGTAGAAATAATACTATTAAACAGTTGCTCTAAAATGAAATAATCTTTATTGACTTTGTCTCGTCAAAAGATAATTTAGCGGATCCATTTACGAAAGGTTTAAGTAGAGAGCGTATAAACTACGCATCGAGGGGAATGGGTCTAAAAGCCTAACCTTACCGAGTCAGCTTAATGAAAACCTCACTTAGCGAATGAAGATCCCACAGACTAAGTTCAAGAGGAAAAACTAGTTATGATTAACTCTGGTAATAAGCATTAAGAAGCTTGACTCCAACCCATTCCTATAGTGCACCCAAATGCTTTCTACAAGTGGATTAAGGCTAAGCTTAACGCTTTTAATGATGCCTATATCTTGTTATTATAACAAGTGGGGTAGAGTAGACTACTTTTAATAGAACAATCACCTTTGTAAGTATAGAGCTGGGTCAGCTCTTTGGGAATCTCTATGAAAGCTGTTATTCTCTAAAGATAGTCTCTGAAACTAAGAATGTATAGGGCCAAAATGGACACAATTGAAACCAAAGTTGATTTTGACAAGTTACTGTGTGAAGCTTATTGACTAGGCTTACAATAACGGTTGAAAGTTCAAGATTTAGTTCACTGATTAGCCAATAAGTCTGATAAAGGTTTCGCTATGGAAGGTTCAAGACCTAGTTCACCTATCCGGATACAGTTTCTTTACTAAAGTACCTTTCACTATAGAGTCAGTCTCTTTGTGTGTCAATTTCTTGAATCTCCATTCATTGTGGGGGATTGTTGAGAAAATAAAGAATTAAACAGTGAATCTTTGAGCTAAATTAAGGCGAGATCTGTTGATAGAATCAACCGGATAATGATTGGAGTTGTTCTCCTTCCATTAGGGATGAACGTGGTATATTTACATGTCTAATTCCATTTTAGAATGAATGAGATATTCAAGTCTAAAGTTTGTCTTATTCAAAAGTTAAAAGAGACTAAAGATAACTAAAAATATTTAGTTCTACATTGGATATGGAATGGCCAATTGAAGTGTATAAATAAAGGAAAATGGGAACAAAGGGCGTGCCCTTTGGGTACTTGGAGTTTTCGCGCGCGATTGAAAGAAACCATGCGCACACAGGCTTAGGCCCGGGCGTGTGATCCAACCCGGCCCGATTCAACCGGGCCACACGGGTTTGGTGTACAAGCAGGTCTCGACCGGTCTGGAACGAACAGAAACTCTTCCAACCGTTGCAGCGCAGCGGGCGGGTAGCGGAACGGGTCGAGACCTGCTTGTACCCCAAACCCGTATGGGCATGATTTTTCCCCAATCGCGCGCGAAAACACCAAGTACCCAAAGAGCACGCCTTTTGTTCCCATTTTTCTTTATTTGTACACTTCAATTGTCCATCCCATATCCATTGTGGGATTAAATGCTTTTAGCTACTTTTAGTCCCTTTTAGCTTTTGAATTAGGCAAACTTTAGACTTGAATATCTCATTCATTCTAAAATGGAATTAAACATGTAAATATACCACGTTCATCCCTAATGGAGGAGAACAACTCTAACCATTATCCGTTGATTCTATCAACGGATCTCGCCTTAATTTAGCTCAAAGATTCACTGTTTAATTCTTCATTTTTCCAACACATATAACCATGTGTAAATTGATAAAACTATCTTATTTGCATGTAGTAATCCCTATATAGCTTCGTTTCTTAGTACATGCACATCTTTAGGGGGAGCTTCACTTGAAGTCTCTTTCAATATTATTTAAAATAACTCCATATGTTTTGTCATCATCAAAAAAGGGGAGATATGATAATCAAATGAAGTTATTTGATCTAACATTTCTATCTATGCAAGTTTCAAGTAAAAAGATAAATCCAAGATTGAGTGTGGCTTCTTTATAAAAATTCATAAGTTTATGAAGCCCTCAAGATGGCAATCCTAGAGACAGACTACCTAGATCAAGTTGAAAAACTCATTCTAAGGATACAAGCTCAAGGAGTCTACTTTCGCTGAGAATTTAGATTGTTAAAACCAAGAAGCGGAGTATTGATTAGCTCATGAGATTGACTCACACACAAAATAACTTTTTTATCTCATAGATTTTGAATATGGATTTTAAAAATAGTAAAATAAGTTTTGTTTTAAACAATTTTTTGTTTTGGAAAACTTTGAGTATTTTCAAAGAGAATATTTTTCTACAATATATGAGCTCTACTTGTTTAGTTTGTGTTGATCTTTGATCACACGTTTTTGAATTTCATCATTTCTCAAAGAACTATATTTTGTACATATTTATTGAAAAATATGTCTCAAAGTCAAAATAGATTTTAAAAACAGATTTCTGATCCTGTCTTTTGCTCAGGGTCGGTTGACTGGGCGGTAGACCGAGCTATCGACGAAGTGCATAAGTAAACTATTATGCATGTCGACCGACTGTAAACCCTTTGCTTTTTGTTGGGGATTGGTCAACCGACCGGTCGATCAACTTTGCCCAACGATCATATTTTTGACCGTTGGCGGTCAACCGGGCAGTCGACCGACCTGGCAGTTCTGATACCTTTTTGCTTTAACGACTATATTATTAGAGAGTTGTTTAAGGCCTAATCCAAAATGGCTATATGGGTTTTTCTCTCTATTTTTGAGTACCTATATATATGAACCCTATTAACCATTAGAAGTAGATGATAACTTAAGAACCAAGAGATAATTCTTTCTCTCATTTTAGATTCAATTTTCAAAGAGAAAAATTTCAAAAGAGAAGTGTTCTTCAATTCAAATCCCATTCCAAATCTCTCTTGTTTTGATTCTCACACTCCACTGATTACAGGTTTTCTCAACCACAAATCTCTGAACTAAAAATTCATTCTTGATTATAAGATTGCATTTTGTGAGCCTCTTTAGTGATCTTAAAAAGGTCATCTTCTTCATTGTTGTTGAGAAGAGTTGTAGAGGTTGAGACCTCATACGAGCTTGCAGGTTCGTCATTTATAAGATGCAGAAGACACGAAGTGATAGGACTTGTGGGTCCGGTTCGTTCTTGAGGGAACGTGTAAAATGATAATCTCGCGGGATCAAACAATAGCGCGGTAAAGGCGAGGACGCGGAGTGTGGTCGAACCTTGAAACAAATCCTCTTGTGTTTGTGATTGCTTACTCTTTTTTCTTTATCTCTTTAACTCACTCTTTCTATTTGCATGCTATAATTGCTCTTCATTCTATTGAAATCTTCTATTGTGAAATTACTTATTGTGTTGGATATTGTTATTTGCTTGGATTGCTAGACTAAGTTTTTATTTCTCATTATTTGCCATCAACCTATAACCATCACCTATTCACCCCCTCTACGTGATTTATACAAATATCATGTAAATCATGTGTATAACTCATTTGCTATTACCAATCTAATATGCAAAAGAATAGTTAAATATTTCATACAATTCATGCTCACTAAACCAACCAGCTCATTAGGGGTAGATATTTTCAAAGATGACTATTTGAAAATAGTTGAAAACCATTTGAAAACACTCCCATGTGAAAAATAATTTGAATTTGATTCAAAACTATATCAATTTAAAAAAAACAAGTGAGTTTCAAAAGAATACAAGTATAAATGTAAGAATCATCAAAACTAAAATACACACATATAACTAAATTAAAATTGAGTACACAAAATTTATGAATCGAGTTTGGTACAAAATCAAGAGTGTATCTCAAAAGCAATACAAGTATATCACAAGTTCTCACAAAATTTACATTTAATCAAAAATATATATTTCTTATGCAAACATGGCATGCTTATAATCAACCATACAAAGCATATATAAACTAAAATGGAAGATAAAATAATATCGATAAGTCTAACTTCATTTTTTTTTTTCCAAATGAAAGGTTGTCTTGTCTTCTTAGCTCTTTGCTAGTGGTGCATTCAATTGTGTTATCCTTCAATCTCTAAGTACATCCACCATCAAGGCGTCAACTTTCTCAAGTCTTGAGAGAGGACACACCTACACCAAATAAAATGGTTGCGCTTTTAGTACCCATACCTTCTTGGTTCCTTGGGGTTAGTACTTTTCCGAAACATTTTTATTTATAAAATTTACTTTATTAAAAAAAAAATTGTAAGATGACATTTGGGGTCACAATGTGAACAAATACACATAAGCATACTTATGGATATGATGTATATGTGTATATTGTGGATTATATGCATGCATGTGTGGAATATATTTCTTGTGAAATATAAATTTCAATTTATCATGGTTAAAAGCACATTGGCTCAAAGTTGAGTCCAAAACATCAATTCTTACCGTCCTTTCCACAGGCTGTAAGGACAATCGATAGGGCCAAGGAATCGAATTGCAAGCCTTGTGTGGGAGAGAGGAGATAGAAGAGATTGAAAGAGGTAGCACAGAGATCGGATGACAAAGGAGCAAGAAACGGCGCACGGAGCAGGCCAGTTTGCACTCCCGGTCGACCTCACGGCCGACCGGTGGAGGAGGCCAGTCGACCGGCGTGCACAGGAAGAGGAGCGGTCGACCGGGCCCGGTCGACCGACTGAAGTGGCTTCGCTCTCGGGTAGGTGCGGTCGACCTGACCGGTCAACCGTAGCATGGGTCGGTCGACCGGCCGTCGACCGACAAGCGCGACAGGACTTTCCTTTTAGGATTCGAATTCCTTTTCTAGATGGGTTTGAATCCAACCTGGGTTCCCATAAATCCAGGGACTGTGGCTATAAATAGAGGCTAGAGGCCTCAAGTATTGTATCAAGAAATCTCCTCAAGTTTTTCTCTCTTGTATTGATTGTTGAATCAATAAGATCTCTCTCTCCCTTGCCCCAAGGACGTAGGCACATTGCCGAACCTCGTTAAATTTGTGTGTTAATTGCTTTTCTCTATTGGTTGCTGCTGTGTTAGTTGTTTCTCCGGCTGCATCGAGTCTCCGCCAGTTAGGTGGATTCCTTAACGGTGGTTGTTGTGTCTCTTCTTGCGCGGACCGCTGCACACAACGAGTGGTGTCGGGGGCACAACGAGTGGTGTCGGGGGCACAACAAGTGGTCTCAGAGCATCCCAGGTTCGATGTGGGATCATCTGTTGATTCAAGGGCATCTGTTGCTGATTGGCGGAGATCGTGTGTCGATCTCGGATCAGAGTTGGGACTGTTTGTGGGATCGTGTATCGATCTCAGAACAGCATATGAAGATTGCTCGAGAAATCAAGTTGGTGGAGTAGATTGCTTCAGAAACACTTTGAGGGTTTTGCGTGGAGGTAAAGATCCTGTCTTTATCTAGTTTGTTTTATCTAACTCCGTTTGTTTTCACATTAGTTTGAGGAATCAGTTGAGAAGATGGCTGGAGAAAGCACATCGGTGAGATCTATGAATCCACATCCAAGGATTAATGTGGTGAAGTTCAACGGGAAGAACAACTTTGATATGTGGAGGTGTGAGGTTATGGATGCACTGACGGCATCAAACCTCGAAGACCCTCTACGGTTAGAGAAGAAGCGTGCATCAACGACGGAAGAAGATTGGGACAAGATGAACTGTTCAGCGTGTGGCTTGATCAGGTCTTGTCTGGCACAAGACATTAAGTATCAGGTGTTGCATGAGACATCTGTGAGGCAGCTGTGGGAGATCCTGGAAAGGAAGTATTTGACGAAAAGCATAGAATCGCGATTGCAGTTGAAGAGTAAGGTCTATGGGTTTTAGATGCAAAGAGGGTGCTCCGTCAATGAACACTTGAACCGTTACACGAAGCTTCTTACAGATCTAGTTAATGTGGATGTGGAGACTAGTGAAGAGGATAAGGCGGTAATTCTTTTGAACTCTCTTCCTAGGGAAGAGTATGAGGCCTTTACTCTTACTTTTCTAAATGGAAGACAATCCTTTAACTACGATGAGGTGTCTGCTACATTTGTCAGTTATGAAGCAAGGAGACAGGACCGACTGTCTTCTTTGGGAAGCACAACAGCAGAGTCATTGGAGGTAAGAGGCAGAAGTTTCAATAGGAAAGGAAGAGACGATCGGGGAGATCAAAGTCTAGATCAGGCTTCAGAAATCTGAGGAAGAATCAGTGTGCCTTGTGCAAGGAACTAGGATACTGGAAAGCTGAATGCCCGAAGGCCAAAGGTAAGAAGGTGGCGTCTAAAAGTGAGGCAAATCTTGCAAAGGTGATCAGTACTCAAGGTAGTATCTCACAGGCAGATAGATCAGACTCGGACTCATCGGTATTCTCTCTCTGTTACTACCCCTACTATTTGTAACTCAAATAATGCTGAGTGGATCTTGGATAGCGGAGCCACCTATCATGTGTGCTCGAACAGGGCCTGATTTTCTAGCTTTGAGAAGCTAGATGAATGTTACACGGTCATGGATGATGATCATCCGTGTAATATAGAAGGGATGGGTACAGTTCGTATCAAGATGGATGATGGGATAGTACGAGAATTGAAGAGGTGAGGTATGTACCTCAACTCAAAAGGAATCTTATCTCTGCTGGTGCTTCGGAATCATTGGGTCTGGTGATATCTAATCGAGATGGTGTTCTCAAGATGATCAAAGGCTCGATGGTGGTGATGAAGGGCGTCCACCGGGATAATCTCTACTACTTGAAGGGTAGTACGGTTATAGGTCAGGTGGAGACTTCTAATTCTTCAGATGATGGTTGCACGGAGGTCTGGCAAGTGAAGGTCGGACAGGGAGGAGAAAAGTCTTTTCAAGCTCCTGCAAAGAAGGGATCAATGGAAGGTGCTGCTACCTGCAACTTGGGAGGTAAATACAGCATTCTGGACAAGAAGAAGGTGAAATTCAGCACCAGTACTCACCGCTCAGAAGGTCTTCTTGATTATGTTCACGTAAGCATTTGGGGACCTGCTAAGACTGCATCGCTTAGAGGTCACAGGTACTTTGTCTCTTTTGTTGATAGTTTATCTAGGCATTGTTGGATATATCCCATGAGACGAAGGTGTGAAGCCCTAGATATGTTGGTGAAGTGGAGAGGAAGAATGGAGAAGCAGATTGGTAGGAAGATCAAGGAGCTACAGATTGGTAATGTTGGAAGAGACATGAACTAATTCCTACGATTTGGCCAGAACACCGGTATTGCTACTCACTTCACAAAAGGTATAAATGGGTTGGCTAAGGAAGTAAACTGTTCCTTGCTGGAGAAGGTTCGGTGGTTGTTGTCAAATGCAGGATTAGACAAATCATTTTGGGATGAGGCGATTGTGTATGCTAGCCATCTCATGAATATATCGACTGCGATAGGAGGTAAAGCTCCATTGAAAATTTGGTCAGGAAAAGCTGCTCAAGATCATGGTTTGCTGGGGGAATTTGAAAGTCCGACCTACTTCAGTGCCAAGAATGGCAAGGTGAATCCCGAGCAAAGAAGTTTATGTTTTTGGGTGTCAAAAGGAATGGTTACAGGTTGTGAGACCCCGAAAATAAGAAGATCGTGGTGAGTAGGCATGTCACGTTTGAAGAGACTTCAGCGTTGAAGTCCATCGTCTCTCAGCAGGTGGAGAGGACAGAGACCAAGGAAGTATCGCAACGGGTGGAGGTTGATGCTACTCCACCATCTCCAGTTGGTTCGGCATTAGAGAAGACTTCACCGGATGTGACACCGGGTGGAGATCATGTAGCCAGGGTTGATGCTAAACAGGTTGAAGACATTGTTGATGATGTCGAGTTATTTACAGCCATTGGAACCAAGGTAAAACCACGCTTGTGGGTAAAGAAGCATGAATCTCAAGCTTGTGATCACGACAAGCTCAAGTTGAAGGCCGTTGTTCTCCATGATGGTCGTGAGGAGGTTCATATGACTCAGCCAGATAGGTTCGCTACTGCAGATTTAGGTACAAGTGTTTGAGCTTGATGGAGCTTATTTAAATGAACTACGGTTGGCTTGATCCTTTGGGCAAGGTACGTAGGCAACCGTAAAGGCGCAGCCATTTGGTGATGCAATCCGTATGAAGCTGTTTGGTTTCTCGAGAAGCTGATTGGAACTTCACGTAGAGGTGAAGAGTTGTGGCCGATTGGAGCTTCACGTAGAGGTGAAGTGTTGTGGCCGGTTGGACTTCACGTAGACGTGAAGAGTTGGACTTCACGTAGAGGTGAGGTGTTGTGATCTCGATAAACAGATTGATCTTCTGGTGAGAAGATGTTGAGTTTACATAAGGAGTGGTATGCATCTAGTTGTTAAAGCCGATGATGGTGTTCGGTGTGCTCTACTCAGACTTGGTTGGACCGTCAGCTGAAGACAAGTAGACTAGATAGAGCTAGTCAGTTGGAGAGTCAGTGTTGGCTCATGATGAGTTCTTCGTGAGGTCGTGAAGTTGCAGAGTAAGAGACACGTTCGGTGATCGGCATGTATGGAAGTTCTCCTAAGGTAAAGTGTAGGGAAGGCATGGTGGTGCATCCCAGTTGATAGCTGAGCTACAGATTCCAAGCCGAGATCGTGTGTCGATTTCGCCGAGATCGTGTGTCGATTTCATCCGGAGCGCGCAAGCCGAGATCGTGTGTCGATTTCGCCGAGATCGTGTGTCGATTTCGTCAGGTGATAGACTGGAGTTCGTTGGAGATCGGCTCAGGTTTAGAAAATCTTCACCGAGGTGGAGAATTGTGGGAGAGAGAAGATAGAAGAGATGAAAAGAGGTAGCACAGAGATCGGACGACAAAGTAGCAAGAAACGACGCACAGAGCAGGCCAGTTTGCACTCCCGGTCGACCTCACGATCGACCGGTGAAGGAGGCCGGTCGACCGGCGTGCACAGGCGTGCACAGGCGTGCACAGGAAGGAGCGGTCGACCGGCCCCCGTCGACCGACTGAAGTGGCTTCGCTCTCAGGTAGGTGCGGTCGACCTGGCCGGTCGACCGTAGCATGGGTCGGTCGACCGGCTGGTCGACCGACAGGCGCGACAGGACTTTCCTTTTAGGATTCGAATTCCTTTTCTAAATGGGATTGAATCCAACCTGCGTTTCCATAAATTTAGGGACTCTGTGGGTATAAATAGAGGCTAGAGGCCTCATGTATTGTATCAAGAAATCTCCTCAAGTTTTTCTCTCTTGTATTGATTGTTGAATCAATAAGATCTCTCTCCCTTGCCCCGAGGACGTAGGCACGTTGCCGAACCTCGTTAAATTTGTGTGTTGATTGCTTTTCTCTGTTGGTTGCTGTTCCTACTGTGTTGGTTATTTTTTCAGCTGCATCGAGTCTCCGCCAGTTGGGTGGATTCCTTAAGGGTGGTTGTTGTGTCTCTTCTTCCGCGGACCGCTGAGCACAAGGAGTGGTGTCGGGGGCACAACACCTTGGTCGAGCAAATCAATGAAAAGCTCAATAGCATCAGCATAACAACCATTCATGGAGTAACCATCCATCATTGCATTCCAAGAGTAGGAATCTCGCTCTCCCATCCTCTCGAAGATCCTTTCTGCATCCACTAATCTATTATTCTTCGCATACATGGTTACAATTGCATTAGAAACCGATACTTGCAGTCCTTTCCATGCCATTGCATCATACACCCATGAATCTCCCAGCCCAGCTTGCAAGAAGGCGATTCAGATGACACCACACTAAGAAAAACAGTCAGTGTGTGATCATCAGGCCCAATCAACCGCATTTTTATGAACAACGCGTGACTGTTCTTAGGTTGCTCATTCTGCGCGTACCCTGCAAGCATTGAATTCCAACTGATAACATCCCTAACAGGCAATCTATCAAACACCATCCTCCCCTTCGCTGCACAGCCACACTTCACATGCAGAGTGATCAAAGAGCAGCCAATGCTTGTCTTCCATTCAAGCCCTGTTCTAATGAGCTGAGCATGAACTTCCTCCCCCAATCTCAGATCCAAGACAAAAGAAACAGCACTCAACACACTAAAGTATGTAATACTATTGGGCTTGACGACCACTTGCTCTCTATTCAGCCTACTGAACAAGCTCAATGCTCGCTCACACTCCCAGTTTTGGTAATACCCTGCAATTATTGCATTCCAAGAAACCACATTCATCCCATCAGTCACGTCGAAAACTCTCATAGCTTCTCTCAATGCACCGCAGTTTGAGTAGAGCGTAACAAGCGAATTGAGCATTCTCACATCAAGCAACATCCTCTCCTTGATCATCCTTGCATGCAACAGTCTTCCAGTCTCAATTTCTCTAATTGCGGCACACGCACCAATCACGACCATGTACGTGGCGGTCGTGGGCACCAACTGTTCGACACTGATTATATACGACAGCAACTGAAATGATTCAGTGTACTGGCCATGGGCAACAAAGGCGGAATTAACAGAATTCCACAATGGCACGTCAGGGCTCTGAAATGAGCTGGGGATTTCATCAAACACCTTGAGCGATGAGCTCAGGCGGCCGGAGGAGGAGTACATTACAACGAGGGAAGTGCGAAGGCCCGGGTCGGCGGCGAGCCCGGCACGCACGGACCTCGCGTGCAGCTGCTGACCGAGGGATGGGTCAGAGATGGTGGAGGAGCTGACCTTGAGGAGGCAAGAGAGGGTGAACTCGTTGGTCTGTGGGCAGAGGTTGAGAGCTGGGTGAAAGAGATTGAAGGCCTGGGAGAAATTGCCGTGTTTTGTATGGGCAAGGACGAGGGAGTTGGAGTGTTGGGGTTGTTGCTGTTGACAGAGGAGTCATTTGAAAAATGTGGAGGGCAAGAATTCAGGAGGTTATCTGAAGATCTTTTTAAGTCCGGTTCCATTGGAGTGCAGAGAGCCCCATCGAGGATGTGGTGGAATTTGTATCAAATAAAAATATCACCTTTGGATTGTTCCATGAGAAGAGAAATTTATGCAGGGCCAATTTTGGCTCTTTCTTTGTGATAAATAAACACTTTCTCACTCCACGAGTAGAAAAACAATTTTTTTTAATCCGCTCGCACCAAATAGATTAGTCTCAAAATATCCAACCTCATCTGTCAACTCGAGATGCATTGCGATAGATTAAGAAATTGGCTCCTCCAAGAAACAAGTACACAATAGAAAATACAATTATACTTTCTTTTAAATTTAATCCTGAAGAGAGAAAATAGAAGGGAGAAAAAAGAACATCTAGCATAAAAAGAAGGATGCATTTGAGTGATTGTATGTGTTATAACAAATTGATGCAATGATATCAATTGTTATTCTCGGGATTGATGTCTGCGGAACTTGACAATATGATAAGAAAACTAGTATAAAACAAACTATCAATGCATAAACAAAAGAGTAATAAGAAATAACACGAGGATTTAACGTGAATCGGTCCAATTTTAACATACTTGTCCACGAGAAGAGAACTTGAGAGATCTTTATTAATAAACTTGATATAAAGATATTTAACCTTTCTCTTGATCTCACAAGAGTATTCAACTTTCTTTTGAATCTAAATCTAGTTTACAAGAGTAAATCTTTTCTCTATGCACTTTCATCTTACTCCTCTCTTTCTTGGCTTCTTCTGATTTACTTGAGATTGATTTACAATTCTGGGTTACAATCATTATTTATACAATTTTACAAAATAACTCTCATTTGAACTATGAGAAGATCTTGTTCATTGGATGCTTGAAGAATATTGATCAATCTTATTTAGAATTGATCTCCTTGATTTAAAAAATTATAAATCCTTTAATCTTTAGAAACAAATATTCATTGAGTAGAATCTGAATTCTATTCATATTTCTTCAGAAAAGGAAACTCGTAAGCATATGAAAAGAAAACTGCTCCACCTTGATTTGCTTCTTCTGCTTTCAAAGCATCGTCTTCTCTAACTCAATTAGATTTTCTTGGACCATCATATCTTCTTGAAAACAAGATAAAATCCTAACAATATGGAAATAACATTTTCTATAGGACAAATTCTTCCTGTCAACAATAATTTGGCATAACATTAAGTCCCAAGTTTGACAAGGTATGACATTAGGAAAAATTCGCTACAACCACCTACTTTTCTTCATAATTAAGAATAAACTCACCACCTATTTTTATTCGATAAAGTCTCATCAACGTTAGCACAAATTGATTCTTCCCAACCGTCACTTTTTTATATATTTTCATTTTCTCTTTTATCTTTCCCCATCGCCTTCGACATTGCTCTCCCATCAACTCTGACCCCGACATAGAGTAATTCGTGGATCGACCTTCATGGTAAGTTGACGTGAGTGCTAGAAGGGAGACGGTAAGCACCCTCCCTGGGACTTCAGGGGCGGAGCCCCGGAATAATTTTTTTGGATTGACCTTTTGTAGATCTCATTTGTTAGTACTTGTGATGAGTTTTGTTTGTTATTGTGATCGATGTGGTATTTAGATCTGAAAAACATTGGGGATCATTCGATGTCGATGAACAGTGGTCTGCTGATAATGACGATGCTGATATGAAGACTGCGACTCATGAATGCAGTCTTCTGTGTTGTGACTTATGATCGCAGTCCTTTATTAGAAGGCTGCGACTATGGTCGCAGTCCTTTAATTAATTAAAAATTAGAGCATTTTGCTAGGACCGTGATTATTGTCATAGTCTCAATATAGATATGAAAATTGTGTTTTCGTGAGGACTGCGATCGTGGTGGCAATCCTAACAAAGACTCAAAAACAAGACATTTTTTGTGAGGACTGGGATCATGGTATTTTTCCTAATAAAGAGGACTGCGATCATGGTCCCATTCCTATAAAGACTCAAAAATATGACATTTTTGTGAGGACTGTAATTATGGTCACAGTTCTAATAAAGAGGATTGTGATCCTGATCACAGTCCTATGAAGACTCAAAAATATAACATTTTTTTTAGAACTGCGATCATGGTCGCAGTCCTAATAATCACTCAGAAATAAGGCATTTTTGTGATGACTGCGATCATGGTCGCAGTCCTCAGCTTAATACTGCGCGCCCTTTTTTTATAAAAGGAGATGACTAAAGTGAATTAAATTTTGTAAGTGAGTTTTTTTTTCTAATTACGGTTTGATGTAGGAAGCTAAAACAAATCCCCCATGATATTACTAGAAATGTTGTAATATATATTTATTCTAGTAATAATATCATGAACAAGGACTACACACGTGTTAGTCTCTGCGAACAGTTTGGTTGGACAAGCAAACTCGTAATGCATAATCAAGGCCTGTTTGGCTGTCGTAAGTCAAAGTCACAAACTCTTTTACAGTTATAAATGAGTTACATACAAGTAAGTTTTACGCTGTTTGGTTAGTAATGTAAAATTGTAAGTGAAAAAGTGTATTGTGTTTTACGGTGTTTAGTTGTCGTAATGTGTTAAGTCGTAAGTGAAAAAGTTGATCACAAAGTTAACTGTTTGGTGATTTAAAAAAATAAATAATGAAAAATAAATTAAAATTAATTAAAAATAAAATTAAAGTAAGAATAATAAATATAATTAAAATATTATACATTAAATATTAAAAAATTAAAATATTAAATATTAAATAAATAAAAAACACAATTTTAATAATTAAAAATATTAAATATTTAAATAATAAAAAATAAAAATATATTTATTAAAAGTATAGTATATAAATAATAAAAATTAAAAACAAAAATATTAAATATTAAATATTAAATTTTTTTCTAATAATCAAAACATATTAAATTTATATTTAATATTACTAATCTAATAATAAAAATATTAATTTAATTACAATTAACAATCAGCAATACAAATTTAAATTTGCATGACCACAAAATTAACCGTTTATGCTGCAAGTGGGCTGTAAGTGGGATATGCATTACCACAAATTAATTATTTGTATTGAAAGTGGATTGTAATTGGGATGTAAGTGAATTTTATGACTTACGGTCTAAACAAACGCTGTAAGTCGAAAGTAACACTTGCGATTTACGGCTTTTTACCGTGAAACAAACACACTCTGAGTGCCATATAATTTCATCTAATGTGGTTGCACTTACATTATTGTCAAATTATAGATTTTGGAAAACATATATTATATTCTTGAGATTTAAAACATCTATCTTTTTTATATACTTTTTAAACTGTTAAAATTGAGCGCAACAAACTACACATGGTGATCATGTGTATCTAATCATAGAACACAATTTGCTTTCTCGCAAGTTAAATTGCAACTACACGAGCCAAACAGATTTGAAATGTTATTCATAATATTTTATATACAAGTCATCATCAATCAATATATTTCAAATATTGACCAGTTTATTTGTCTAACTGTAAGTTTTCTGGTCTTTAATCAAAATTGACCGAATGGACGTTTTCTCCCATGACTCATATAGGAACTTTGTTCGTCCGTTCGTTCGTCTCCTCCTCCTCCTCCTCTCTCAACTCCCCATTGCTTCTTCCTCTCCCCTTCCTCCTCCTAAGTGATCGGTTAGTTTCCACCGTCATGAGCGGTATACTAGTTACCTAACTTAATATTATCAAAATTGACTGAAAGGAAATAACTTTGTCCGTCCGTCCTTCCATCCGTCTTCATCCGCGAGAGAGAGCAAGTCGACCCCCTTCTCCCCCTTTCTCTCTCCCTCATTCTCCCTCTTTCTTTTTTTTCTCCCCTTTCCTCCTCCTGCTGACCGAACGGTCGATTTTTTACCGACAACGGTCGTATAATAGTATAAAATCAATTATCAGCGCCCCTCAAATATTGTTTTCAGGGAATTAAATGCTTGATGGGCCTTATTGAATCGTGCTTGCCTCCGGTCCACACATTGTGGCCTGCTCGAGCTGAAAATGTCAAGAACCAGCTCAAGGCAGAGATTAGATTCATTTAACCGCGAGATTCAACAAGCAGCAGGTTAACCGGTAATTCCCCCCGGCCCCGGGCGACCTCTTCTCGCCTATTAACCGGTAACTCCCCGCCCGGTGACCTTCCGCAGCCGGTCAGATCCTGCTTCGTGTGGCGATTAGAGATAGGGCACACTCTTTTCTCCGGTCTCTAGCTGCCAAAGCCTTCAACTATTTCTTCGTTTTTTCCTCTCTAGGTGACCATATCGGCTGACCCTCGTCGGAGATCGCCGAAGCCTTCAGGTTTCAAAACTTTCATCTTTTCCTCTTTGTTTGCGATTTTTAATCCGTTGTTTGTTTGATCAAAAAGGATCTAGTTTGTGGTTATCTTGAGATTGCGGATGACTACGACTAAATCTCTCATCAAAATTTGATTTTTTTTTTTTTAATCTGAGAAGTTAGATCGGAATAATGGAAGAAAATGAACTTGTAAATACAAATCAAGATTCATTTTTTGATGAATTGAGTTTTTCTTTTTGTTGGTGTAGGTTGAACCAAATGGCTGCTGGAAGAGAATCAACCAGCTCTTGAGAAAGAAATTCAATTTTCTGCCTTCCGTTAGTGTTTCAACATTTTTCGTTTTTTACTTCTCTTTATCCCGGTTGGAAATGTTTGTGTATTTTATCTTCTGGTTTGCAAATTTCCACTCTTGTAACAAGCCTTTAGATTTAGGTTATTGAAAATGAAGGTGTTTGAGCTATTGAGTTTAGATTATAATTGAAAAAATAAGTTTTCTTCATCCTAGTAAAATAACTTTAGCTGTTAGAATGAAAATTAAAATGAATTTTCCGAATGGAGTGGTTGTGTCTCAGCTTTATGTGTCTTAATTTGTTGCTGAAGTATATCTAGGAGACATAGATAAATGAAGCCCTGGATTTGTTTGGAACTCATGCTAGATTGTACTCTGTTATGCTTCATAAACGTTTCTATTTCTGGATGTATGATACTTTAGCAAAAGTTCTTCTATATTTGTGATTTGATGAAGCAATTTGTGGTTATTCTATTTTAAGTATTACTGAAATATATTTTATTGGATAGTATTCTCTGCCTATAATAGCCTTGTATGACTGGGGCAAGTCCATCTCTTGCTCATAGTCACAAGGCTAGGAAATTGGCAAGCTCAGGGTTGATGTCAGTTTTTTTTCCATCTTCCCTTGATAGTAAAAGTAAATCCATCTCTCAATATTAATAATTTAATTTCCATTATCGTTATTTTTTTTTGTCCTATTTTGGAAACGGAAGTAATCTTAGTAGTTCGTATCTTGTAGTGGCTGTTTCAGCTATTTTCTTCATTTTAGTCAAATGTTCGATAATGTAATCCATTTTGTTGCTTCTTCATTTTGGAGGTGAGGTTCAATTATTGGTTGGTTATGCCATGAAAAAATCATTAAACCTTTAGAGTTTTGATTTCCATGTATATTCTCATTATTTTAAGTTTCTTGACAATGCAGACCTTAAAGATCATATGTTCATGAAGTATATCTAATTATGCAACAAATTCTCCCTAAACTATCATAATAAATTATTATGGTTGCTAACTTTTGTGGCACAATGCTTCAGTTGGGAAAACTCAAATTCGGCATTGAACTCACATTCCAAAAGTGTGAACTGCATCTTGGGTTTGGGTGTCGCAACAAGTTTTAAATAGTTGGATACGAGGACACAAACATATCCTTATTCAAAGAAACAGTAGGCTCTTTTATTTTTAGCCACTAGTTTTGCCTATCATGATATTGACACAGTTCAAAGAGGCATGTCATAATTTGTATGCCTCCGGGAGTAAAATAAAATATAACACTAGTTAAAACCTCTTGTTTATGTTCTGCAATTATGGATAGTTTCCTCATATTCTTATATAATCCGTTCGCTCTTTTCAATACAATGATACCTTCTTCGTTTTTCACATGGGACATGATTCCATGCCTTGTGCCGTGTCCACGTGTCAGAGATGTCAAAATTTTGTAAAAACAGATTCCCCTGGCAACGCTGAACAAGGATAAGTAATTGGTTCTTTGCTGGTGGGTGGGGGGGGGGAGAGAGAGAGAGAGAGAGAGAGAGAGAGAGAGAGAGAGAGAGAGAGAGCACAAGTTTTTGGGGGAGGAGGAAGTGGGGAGTCTGTAGGATACTTGATTTACTTCAAGACTAGAGGGCTCCATATGAATATATTTCTGAAAGGCCACCATCAGTATAAGATGTAACCTCAAGAAGTTCCTCAACTCTGTAGCAACTAAACCAGATTTCAAGAAATTTATTCCTATAGGCATGACACAGGACACGCTTCATAGGATCTTTGATCTATTATAATTCTTTATGGAAATTCTAATTCAACTATTTAAACACATAAAGGAGAAACTGAAGCAGATTGAAGGTCCTTCCTGTACATTGCAGTGCTTTTCCTTCTACTGGATTGTGAAATTTTCGTGGTGGTTCATTGGAAACAGTGTCAAACATAAATTAATTTGAGGTATATTAGGTAGCTTTCCTGTAAACTCATTCTATCATGTACAATAAGTGATGTTATTTTTCTTGGATGAGAGGTGAATATCTCTGGTTCTTGGAGATGTATTAGATATATTAAATGATACCTTGAATACGGCAAGAGGTGTTCTTTTCTTGATATGTTTGAGCATACATTTTAAGTGGGAAGTGAAATTCTAATTATAACCTAAGATTACATGTAAATGTACTGGTTTGAGTACTTGCCTAAGATATGCCATATTTTCTTATTCTGGACCAAAAGATTTGATGCCAACTGTTATACAAGGCATGTTGATCAAGAAGTTACCTGATAGAGCTGAACTCTAAAATATGAGTTATAGCATTAAGGTAGTAGAAATGAAGTTTTCTTTGTGCATATTGTGCAGAATTCAGAAAAATATTTATTTATAAATTTTGACTGGCAAGCAAGATTTCAGTAATTGACTTATATGTGATTGGAACGTTGTTTTTATGCAATTTGTTGGTTTAATATGTGGTGAAATATCCAAAAGAGAAATTTCGAATGGTATGGGTAGCATGAAGATTATCAGAAGTAGGGCAATTGGAATTAGGTGCCCCTGAATTTATCACAGTTATGGCTCAGCTTATTGTTGATTTAGCGTAAGGTTGGAGATATGTGCTGGAATCTGTGGCTTGTGATGATGATATGCTGGGTCAATATTAATAGAACTAATCAATTTCTGACACCATGAAGGTGAGTTATGGATGATTCTGATGAACAAGTGAACCTAATCTTCATCGGGTCAGGGAATGGTTATGTATAGGAGCGGATATTTGGCTTGATGATTTGGTAATATGTATGTTTTTGTTTCGTGTTTAATATTTATTCGTGTGGCATCTTTTTTTAAATTATACCCTATTAATTTTGTGGCATGAGCTATTTTTTTTTTTTGATAATAATGTATATAATGTAACTCTTGGGGGGCCTTTCCAATTTGATTGCTGGTCTCCTGTTTGCCTTGCTAATGTTCATCCTCAATTAACTTTACAATTTTATCCAACTTGCATTTAATCTCTACCTGAAACATTTTGCTTCATATTCCACATGCTTCTCCACTCGAACAGAGAAATAAGGCATTGCTGATGTGAAACAGTGCGTGCGTGCTATGTAGGAAACCAGTGATATAATCAAATTCTCTACATTTCACCAAATAGAAAGGTCTTCAGCAGGAAAACAATTCAAAACTAACAATGTTGCAAATGAATTTAAATAAATTACAAACGTAGCTTTGAACAATTTTAATGAAATTAAGTACAATAATCATGCATGATTGCAACAGTTCTATTCGCAATATTAAGACAAGCAAATCACAAGTTAAATAGATTCACACATCTCACCATATAGTGGGCAGAAAGAAATGATGATAAAATTTTAGAGAACTTGCAATGTAACCCAACTAGTAATTTGAATATTTAAATAAAACTCACTTATGTGGCTCATGTTGTTGTCTGTGGAGGAGTTGACTTTGCCTGAATACTTGCAGTTCAAGGAAAAGCTCGCAGACGAAACTCTCAGGAGGTTGCAAGGAGGCTTCGATGATTCCAGCAAAGTACAATGAAGTTGCAGCTAGTTGCAGGTACTTAGGAGAGTTGTGACGGCCATGGTAACTATGAGAAGAACTCTGAAATTGCAGTGAGCTCGATGGGGAGAGGCATTGACACTGCAATGAAATTGACGTAGTTGTAGCCGACGAGGCAAGGACGAGCTTCGAGAGTTGCAGTAACACTCAACTCTTCTTCATTTTGTATATGGACAGAATTTTGTGGAGGCTTCATCCGATTGAGGTCGGTAGAGAATTGGCAGCGGCATGGGGAACTAGGTCAGAGGGAACTAGAGTTACGCGATTTGCTTTAATTAGGAGAATGAGATTAAGGTAGAAAGGAGGAATTGATTAATTGTACATAGAGAAGAGGAGATGAAATAGAGAGGGAAGAAGACAGGGAGCAGAGTAAGTTCATTTTTCATTCATCCTTGCACTCGACTGTTTCCAGAGGAGTAGAGAGGGGTGAGTAGCGTTAAAGAGAGTGATTTTTTTCAACTTCATTTCATTGTTCAAAACAAGGTACAATTACCTCATATAGGCTACAACTTCTTAATTACCAACTACTCACTACCACAAGTTATAACTACGCACTATCACCACTACACACAACTGAAATACATGCGAAATTCAAAAGAAAATAAGTAATAATACGGTAACAAATACATTGAATATAAATAAAAGTGGAGATAAGATGTCCCATCAATTACCGCCTCTACTTTATTATACTACTTCTTCCTTTCCTTTGAGGAAAAAACAAGCAGGCTCCATAACTAAGCATTCAAATGTAACTTTCAAAATTTATTATCTTTTCTAATGGAATACATGCATCTGAACTCTTTCAAATATTTTTTTCTACGGATATCTAAGTGTGGAACATGCTATGGTATGAAACTGAAGAAAGCATTACTTTGTGTTATTTTGTATTGTAGCATATCATATAACCCTTGTGAACCTGGCCACTATCCCTTTTAATACACCTTCTGACTTTTCGAGGAACATTAGGGATTTCCTCTGAAGTCCATGTTCTCGACCTCTTCTAAATCCTCTCCACTCCGAGGATTCCTTGTTTACTACTCCGAGGATCCCCCTCTCAGAGTCTCTTGTTCACTGCTCTGCTGATGGGTCAAACCCCCACTCAGAAGCAACCGTGAACCCAACTCTGTTGCAGGATTTCCCCCCATTCAGAGGCCAAAAGTTTGCAGGTAGCGCTGATGGAACTTCCCTTACTCAGAAACAATGCTGCAAGTTTTATCAAGTTAGTCCCAAGACAGACCAACCACACCAATGATAAAGATCAGCACTCCGAAGAGCCGCGATCATATCAATTTCAAAAACCAACGGTAAAACAAGTCAGGCAAGATCTAAACAAACATTTTCATTTCAAAGAAATTTATATATGTTTTTTCCTAATAGTCTTTCCATTCCGAGCACATTCATTCAAATACATACTTGATTACATCTAACAATAGTAGTCCAGAGTTCCATTACACTTCTGTGTTACATTTTTTTTGAAAAGAAATACAGATGATTCTGATCTGACTCCTCTGTTCTGCTGCTCCATCTAGCCACACCTTCGAACTCTGGGAGTATGTCCTTCAGAGAACAACCGTGAGAAGGCACAGTCTTATTGCTCACATCTAGGTCTAGACTCCGAAGAAGCTCTGGGAGGTTCCTTCATAAAAATAAGAGATCCTCCAGATGAAGGATCTTCTCTTTTCCATCTGGAACATACCTCCAAGGAAGTTAGATCGGAACCGCCATCCTCCACGCACTCAACGAGAACAACAAGGGTTCCCAAGAAGTCCTTTAAAGCAATGGCAACGCCCGGCTCCAGTTGTACTCTGGCAAGCCCTGTTTAAATATCCGCCGAGTCGGCCTATATTTCATCCGATATCTTCTTTTTTAGGTGCTGCCGATACGATATGGGGAAATCGTTCGCCATATCGTTTGCAGCAAAAAACGACCGATATTTGAAATATCGCGCGTTATGAAATAACTTATTTATTGCATGATTGTGTACAAATGTACATTGTTTTTACTGTCTTTGCATGCATAGTACATCATTTTTATTAGGTAGATGATATCTATAACACTAAATCAACTTTTAGTTATCAATATTTCATTAGATGTTCGATATGAATGCCCGATATGTGCGCCCCCCCGATATCCGATGTCCGATATGAAAAACCCATCAGATACGATCTGATAACCGATATTTAGAGCCTTGCTGGCAAGACATGCGAGGCAGCAATGTCCAATCAAGACGGAACATCCAAGACACACAAGAATGTGAATATCACTTCCCCTCCAAGGTATTCTAAGAGAAAGGTCTGAGCCTCACCATAAGTTGCCAGTCGCTAGCACACTCAGCCGATGAACTCCCTCTCCTCCTTCCTCATACATGCCATCAGGAAAGAGGCTCTTTCCCTTCAGATCGATCCTCACCTCCTAAAAGGACAAGCTGCCCGGAGCCAGATCGTTCAATCCAATGGGAGGAAGAGTCCTCCCTACACCCCTGACGGTGACACTCTGTCACGACACCTAATGCGTCGTAACAGGTTCATCATGACAACTAATGCATCACACCAATCAGACTCTTGCACGGCAAGAGCCCGACCACCAGTTTCTCTACCTTCGTCCTCTCCCTCTCCTTCCTCCACCTGATGAAGAAGAAAAAGACATGACCCAGCAAGGCACAACAGAGGATTTTTAAGCAATGATTTCTTTAGAAGATAGGAGTTATCTACATTCAAGGGTTCTGCTCTATTTATAGATGGGAGAGAAGCCTAACCGTCTCCAATTCAAATCTTCAATCCTCGAAAAGTCGGTTCATATCCCAAGATTTTCGGTCAACCGAATTAGCAGAAGATCAACCGTCATTACCAAAGCACGAAGTCTTCCTCCTAGTCATTATGTCTCCGGGATTTGAAGAGACAGAGAGAAATCTAGGCGACAGATATGACAACTGGCAGCCGACTGTACAGCCTACAACTCAATCCTGAAGATCCGCATTTATGATTCACGTTCTTGTCTTCTCGCAAACATCATAGGCCTTAAAAGGTCTCCCACCAACTCAGCTTTTTCGATTTTGTGTGCAGGCTCCGACAAGCGAAAGAGTGGAGGACACTGTAGTGGTCGAAATCTGACCCCATTCAAGACGGGTACACATGTTTCTCACCTTCTGACTTTCCGAGGAACATCAGATCTCTCTTTCGAAGCATGGTTTAAAGTTGCGATTTCGGTAGCCGACTTGACAAGCACCATTTCAGAGACTCGGCGTCGCGGAACGGACTCGGGCGATACGCGTAAAATGCTACAAATAATGCTCAAAATTTTTTAAAAAATCACGATAAATTTTAAAAAATATAGACATCAATTTTTATATATTACATGTCCAAAACAAGTTTGTTTTGAGGGGGTAATTGGGGAAATATGATGGTTTGGGGGGTAAAATTTAGAAATATGATGATTTGTGATAAATTTATAAATATAGAAGATTTGAGGGGTAAATAGAGAAAAACCAAAAAATAAAAAAAATAAAAGACAGAAGGAGAGAGATCGGGTCAGATAGAGATCAGGTCAGATCTCTCTCCCCTCCGATCCCTCCCCTCTGATCTCTCTCTCCTTCCCTCTGATCTCTAGCGGAGGGAGTGAGACAAAGAGACAAAGATAGGAGAAGAGAGACTTGGCTCGAGGCGGGCGAACGGCGGCGACGAGGTAAGTTTGCTTTTTTTTTTCCCCTTGACGTGCTTCAGTTGGGTACGACTGGTATGACTCGGCCATATCGGCTGAGTTGACTCTGATTCCTACCTGAGTCACGAAAAATTGAGAAACCACTGACTCGCGGCCTGGTTTCGGACCACTGGCGATCGTTTCGGTTCTGACTCGGACGGCCGTTCCGATTCTTACTCGGTCGAGTCGGAACTTGAACATCCGAGATTTCGAACCGTGCTCCGAAGTCTATGCAGTCCTTGACATCTTTCAGATCCTCTTTGCTCTGACGATTCCTCCGCTCCGAAGACTTCCAACTCCGAACCGAGCAGCTCTAGAAACGGTTCAACCTTGATTTTCGTCGACGGTTATGCCACCATATATTCCTCCACGTTCATAATGTGTAACGCCACTCAGCGCGAGCAGGTATGGATAGTGAATGATTTTCCTGCATGCAATCCCGACAAGCCCGCACCACTAATTGCGACCGTTACAACAAGACATGTGCAAATCATGCAGTTACAAAGATCTCGCTCGCACTAACAACGCAGTCGTGTATAAGTAAACATCGTTTTCCTATGAAGAGGGGGATTGCTAGGAGATTCCTTGGACGACCTCAAGGACTTCTGGACGTTCAATCTTTCCCAACTCTGACACTCAATACCTTTCTGTAATTCATGTAACCTGAGATTTATATTGTAGCTTCTCTTCCTCCTTGTGGTTTTTTCCCAGCTAAGGGTTTCCACGTAAAATCCTCTCTTTTCTTTGTTGTGCTTTGTTCATGTTCAATACCCCAACTATTATTTCTGTCGCTTGTGGTGATGATCGACCGTCCAATCACTTGTGGTGGAAAATCACCACCATAACATGCATTGCACATGCCAAATGACCTTGTTTGTGTCTGCATGTTTGTCTAGTAGTGCAGTTAGGTGACTTGATAAGACGCTTGAGAAGCATCCTTTGACCTATAAATAGTACCTTTGGAACCATTTAGCATATTCCACATTCAAAAATAATGCTTGGTTAGTATAGGCTGGCTACAAAATCTCTAGTTAAGTCTTCTGTAGTCTCTCTGCACGTGCAGTTGCTCGTGTTCATACACATAATGTAAGGAATTTTTTTTTGTAAGATGTAAAAGCAGGAACACTAATATTTATATCATACAAATTTAGCTTTATAAATAGCACACATACAAAATTTCAAACAAATTTTAGAGATATAACATATTATGATTTTTGAATACAGTTTGTGATTTTACATATTTTTTTGAAGAGTAGAGTCATCAAATTATGGGCATTTTTTTTACCTAAAAAATGATTATCCCCCTCATTTATCAATGTGATATCATATCAGATTTAGCTCGAGAATAAGCTGAAGAGAGAAGAGAATTGGTCTGTATGTCTGCGTACACCAACCTGGTGTATTGGTGTATCACTAACATGTATTTGGCTGAATAAAACAAAAAAAAAATGATTTTTGAGTAAAAAGGAATACTTGTGCGATACAAAATTAAATTGTATGTCTATAGGGTGGATATATTTTTGAAAACAAAGAGAAATCAAGACTTTTAATCTATGTAGTGCATGTGTGAATTAACATTTTTGGAGGGCCAAAAGTAGGAACATGCTTAAAATTGAAAAAAAAAAATATTTGCATATAATACAAATTTCAACTGGTTATTGCTAATAATAATATGTAAAATATTGTGCATTGATATGTAAAATATTGCATATTAATATGTAAAATATTGTGCATTGAGATGAATTTCCGAAGTGGTTTACCTGGAAGATTAACATTTATTTTCTTCCATTCCATAGATTGTTTAGAGTTTAATACAATTTGGCAAATATATTTTTTCTGAAGGGCTTAATGGGAAGAGAAAAAATAAATCTTTGAGCAGCTAAAAGAGTTGCAAAAGTAGAGTTTTTTTTTTATTGTTTAACTTTTATACCTAAGGATTTTACAGAAAGCTTGTTACAGGCATTTTTTTTCCTTTTGCAAAATGCAGTTCTTATGGATGTTTGTTTAAAACTCCATTCTCTCTCATGATTACAAATATGAATGTGTTTAAATTTCAGGGGCCCACACAACACTCGTTCTATATTTGAAACTGAACATATTGGTGGGCAGGACCAACCGTCCGCACAGTGCAGGGAGAAATGCTCCTTTTGGAGTGCTGTGGGTCTCACAAGTACTAGAAAAATTAAAAGAAAAAA
This sequence comes from Agave tequilana, assembly GCA_038442645.1. Classification (NCBI taxonomy): domain Eukaryota; kingdom Viridiplantae; phylum Streptophyta; class Magnoliopsida; order Asparagales; family Asparagaceae; genus Agave; species Agave tequilana. Next base: position 103,354 of record JAVJIF010005515.1, read on the forward strand.
CACTGGACAGCTGTGACGTATGGTCTGCTGCTACATTTGATATTTTTCTTTATTTCTTTTCATTTGGCCGAACAGCTACACTATGAAAGGCCTTTTCAAAGCCTCGAGTTAGTAGTAGATTTTTGGGAAAATCGTCACATTTTCCAGTTGTAGTTATTCTATAGTGAGTTGGTCCTATACTTTGTGTATAGGAATTGGTTGTATGTAAATCATGCTTGAATACCAATCAATCATAACGATTAGCTTTAACATATTTCCGTCAAAGTTGTTTGTTAATGTTGGAGTAGTTATGGTGTTTGTTTTGGAGCTTGGTTGTCTACGTCCATTGTGGTCCAATTTTGGGTAAAGGTCCCTGTCTAATGTTAAAAATAAAAAAAGCATAAAACCATTATAATTTCTAAAGAAGCATTAAGATTACACATTACTGTGCTGTTCAGTGTGACAGAAACTAACAAACTTAACATAAAAGAGGGACTAAAGGTTTCTATTTAAACTCTGAATTTCTACCTGAACAGATTAATTTCTGAAAGCGAGTTAACTAATCTTGTATTAGGATTGAAGGGTTTTATGCTTTCAACATTGTTTATGACTATTTGGTTTCATATGGAATGGAAATAATTAAATAAGTAAATTTGAAGAAATGATGAATCTTTCTTGAAATGATTCTGAGGATAGTAGACTAATACCACTATAACCTTTGAGCGAAAATCATAAACTTACATGTAGAATATATTTAACTAAGATAGATGCCCTTCCTATTCCAGTACACAAAATGGCTGCCCAGCTAAGCTGCAGAAGCAGGGTATGGGGAATAAGATAATTTGATCTTGTAGACAAAGCATCAGATCAGTACGCTGGTTGCCATATTCTAACAAATGGATATCACTAAATATTAGTAGGCTTGTAATTTATTTTAAGTCTTTTGTGATTTTTAAATTATGAGAAGATGGGAAGTGAATAGATATTCTGTCACCATGCCATAATTTTTTCAGCAGCAATTGGCCAATCACTAATTCTGTCTTTAATATGCAGGCATCATTTCTCTCAAAGCAGGAACAAGAGGCTACTGCATCTGCTGGTGTGAAGTCTCTAAGAGCACTGGCACTTCTTGGAGCTGGTGTTTCTGGAATTTTAAGCTTCTCTACCATCGCATCTGCTGACGACGAAGCAGAACATGGTCTAGCATGCCCCAGCTATCCTTGGCCTCATAAAGGCATCCTTAGTTCCTATGATCATGCATCGTGAGTACAAGTCTAATATTATCTTTGACAAAAACGTTTCTCAGATCATCATTACTAATCTAGATATCAAACAATCATCAGTTATACGGAACAGATTAATTTCACAGATGAACCATATTAATAATTCTAGATTAAAATGCTTCTTATTTATAGTATCTAAATGAATTAAGTCAATTAACTTGTATTCTTGGGGGGACTAGGTGTATAATTTTAGGTGCCATATCATTGAAGTTTGCATAGTGTTAAATGGGTTTGCTTCCAAAAGGATTCAGCCATTATTGCATGCTTATAAAGCAGTAAGGCAATTGCCAGTTAGGAGCGAACTATAAATTCTTGTTAGCAATATTACAAATTTTAAAAAATATTTAACTTGCCTACACTTTTTATAACTAATGTGAGCAGGATTCGACGTGGTCACCAAGTTTACCAACAAGTTTGTGCTTCTTGCCATTCAATGTCTCTTATCTCATATCGAGATCTTGTTGGTGTGGCATACACTGAAGAAGAGACAAAAGCGATGGCTGCTGAAATTGAGGTGGTTGACGGTCCTAATGATGAAGGCGAGATGTTTACTCGTCCTGGTAAATTAAGTGATCGATTCCCTCAGCCATATCCAAATGAACAAGCAGCAAGGTTTGCAAATGGTGGGGCATATCCTCCAGACCTAAGCCTGATAACCAAGGTAATACCACCATCGGGTTGCCTGCTTCTTCATCTGACTTATGAGCGGTGCCTTGTATAACTTCTTTTCTCTCCCCTTTTTCCATAGGCACGTCATAATGGACAGAACTATGTATTTGCTCTTCTCACTGGCTACCGTGATCCTCCTGCTGGTGTTTCGGTAAAATTCTGTCCCAGATTCAAAAATATCTTTTACATCTTGCATCTGTCGACATCAATCTGTTACTTTCAACATTTATTGCCACATGCAATTTTGGGTAGAATGCTAATGTCTTTTAAATGCAAAAGAAAATAAGGATAACAAACTTAAATCATCCATGATGTAATTCTGTTTTAGTTCAATATATGTAACCTCAATGTGGTTTGTGTGTTCATGATCATAATTTGCATTCTTTATCTATTGATCTTGGTAAAGATCTAATATGAGAATTCCTGATTCCATTACCTGCATGATACTTCTCAGACAAGGACACTGGTGTGTCGTTTATGGGCATTGATTAGTTGTTTCTTCAACACTTAATCCTATCCATTTTGGAAAGAGACAATTGTTTGTGTTAATTTCATGGAAAAGAATTCTATTAGTGGATATTGGCATTAATACAATGTATTTTGTAAAAACATAATTTTATGCAACAACAGAGGTGTTATCTGATCTTGTAAGCTTTGATGTAATTCATATGTTTAAAACAACTTCATCTAGGTGCTGTTTGGCTGGCTGCAACCAGACAAGTCTGTTACCTAGAGTGCAATGACTGGCCTACTCTACATAGTAATTAATCACTGTTTTCGCCCAGTCGGAGCTGCTCTAGGGACATTTGTTTGGTTGGACCTCATTCATCCAGGCACCATTCTTTTGTTATCATTTTCTACTTATCTACAATCGTCATTGCTCCACTGGCTTGCTGGAAGTCTAGAACTAATCCGAAGTCCACTCAAAACTTTCTCGAGCCCCCAGTCTATCACCGCCAGTGTTCCAACTTTTAGCTTGTGGCAACCCTTCTTGTTATCCTTAATCTACTTTGCACCTATGCAGTCTCTCTTCTTTATGTTTACATTCAACTCAACTGGTCCAAATCTTTCCTCTGATGCCATCTGATGCCTCAATAATTTATGCAAATTCTGCAACGAAGCCTGATAGTAGATTCCCCTAAGCGATTTTGTACCTAGCTAAATACTCTTTCTCATCTGCCCTTACCAGGATGGAGTTTACTTATGAAGCACGAACACTTCAAAGTGAGTGTCGTGTCTGTGTCGGACACGTGTCGGACACCGCACTTGGAAGACACTTGCCCGACACGTATCAGACACTCTGATGCCGTGTCAGATTTTAAACAACCATAAAATCACGTGTCGCACCGTGTCTAACGCAGTGTCGGCGTTAAATAAAATTTAAAACATCATGTATTAGATATTTAAAAGTCACGTGTCCACTTAACTAAAAATGAAAAAAATATCATTCTAACATAAGTAAATATGTTAGTAGAATTTACACACATCATGAACTAGGTGAGATATTAGTTAGATTTTTTTTTTTTGTTTGTTACTTTATAGAAGTTATAAATGTAAACAATTTAGATTTTTTTTTGTTTTCCATCTTACCTTTAATAAAGCTAATTATTCATGTTTGATTATTTTTTGAAAAGTTGGTTATTCATTATTCTACTCACATAGGTAGAGTTGTATAGAAATATCTACTTCGGAAAGCATCGTTGAAAAAATTGAAGATAATGCACTTCTTTGGAAGTATGTAGAGAAAATCGAAAAATTAGGAGGGGAGAAATTTATCTATATATAATAATCATAACAATAATATTAAAATATTGCTTGCCGTGTTCCTGTATCATTTTTTTTTTGGATTTGTTGTGTCCATGTCTGTGCTGCATAGGAGTTTACATAATCTTTAATAAAT